>CAUYLG010072695.1:0-210913 GCA_963573385.1 Cacajao melanocephalus | reverse complement strand
TCTTAAGGACCTGTGGCATGGGCATGTGTATGTTTCGAGGAGGTGAGGTGTGTATGTCGGGGGTCCTGTTTAAAGTGGTGCCAATCTTCTCCAGGCTTCCAAGCAGTCTTGCCTCATCTTGCTTCTCTTTTGATCCATGTGAGGGTAAAGGGAAACTATTATTTCAATTAGGGCTTCTCTGAGCTCTTACCTCTAGACCTGCTGACTCATGAGCCAACCACCTGACTCACACTTAGATATGGAGGGAGAGGAGAGAGTATAAGGGAGACAGGAAGAGGGAGAAACAGCAGAGAAGAAAAGGGAGCAAGCAAAGAAGAGAGCTGGCAAGGGCACCCCTCTGGACAGGGAGAATACGATGAATATCAAGAATAAGACGCTCTGTGATGACCCACGGCACTGCCCCCAGGGGCTACAGGTCCAGACCCAGATGGGTGCACCGCCCCCAGCCGCAGGACTGAGACAGGCACAGCCTAAGGCTCCGTCCTCTTTTGTCTTCCAAAATTTTATTATAACATTTTGCAGCAAGAAAAAATGAAAGAATTATACAGAAAATGCCCAGTATTTGTTTTTGTTTTCTAAATGGACCAGACCCTCTGGCCTTCATCAATTCAATTCCATCAGTATTGCCAAAGCTCAGGTGCGCGGGCCGCCTTCTCACCGGCCATTATTAAAGTATTCGTTAGAACAACATTGCCCCCTGCTGACCACAGGCTCTCACTTCTCTGGGACGGCTCTGCCTTGCAAAGAGCTCAGAGAGGGCTGGATCCGATTGTTCCTTCCCAGCCCTTTGCTTTGTCCTTCCCGTGTCTACCCTTAGCTGTGCCTCCGCCCTCAACCTCAGTTCTGGGGGGACCCGCCCAGGCACAGCGATGAGCACCCGACTGAGACCCAGCTAAGCTCAGACAATTAAGCAATGTGTGAGGCCAGCAAATGTCTTTGTATCTTCCTTTTTCTTCAACTCTTCACTGAGTACTGCTTGTGTGAGGCACAGAATTAGGGCTGAATGCAAGGCAAAGCTGTGTCTCCAGGCTGTGGATAAATACCTTCCCTTCTCTGTGAAATAGAGATCTCAAACTCCTCTGCTTCAAGAAAGGGGCTCTCAAGCAAAGAATGAGAAAGAACCTGATGGTTTCAGTCATACCCAGGAAGATCTAGAAAGCATTCACCATCTTAAAGCTGCAACTGAACTTATTTCCGGGTGATTTCTTAACTTCAGATAAATAGCTTGGCCCTTAGTATATGTATTAATCCGTTTTCATGCTGCTGATAAAGACATACTCGAGACTAGGGAATTTACAAAACAAAGAGGTTTAATTGACTCACAGTTCAGCAGGGCTGCAGAGGCCTCACCAACACGGTGGAAGACGAGGGAAGACCAAAGGCACGTCCTAGGCGGTGGCAGGCAAAGAAAGAATGAGAGTCAAACGAAAGGGGTTTCTCCTTATGAAACCATCAGATCTTGTGAGACTTATTCACTACAATGAGAACAGTCTGGGGGAAAGCGCCCCAATGATTCAATTATCTCCCACCAGGTCCCTCCCACAACACATGCGAATTGTGGGAGCTACAATTCAAGACGAGATTTCGGTGGGGACACGGCCAAACCACATCAGTATATTTGTAGTTAAATATTCTCAGGTTTTTAGTGCTTAAATATCTCTACCAAAGGAAAGAAGTAAAGCAGAATAGATCATCCCAAACACTGGTGGCCTCTGGGGCAAGCTCCCTGTGTAACTGGAAGCTGAGAGAGTGGGATCTCACCTGAGGCACCTGTTTCATTCAAGATCAATTACAGCTGTGGTTCTCAATCCTGAGCTAGATCAGAATTACCTGGGGAAGTTGTTAAAACCCAGATTGCTGGCCCCACCCTCAGCCTCTGATTCATCTTGCCTAGGGTGAAGGCTGAGGGTTTGCATCTCTAAAACATCCCCAGATACTCACCTGGGTCCAGACTGAGAGCCACTGAGCTCAGCTCTGCTTTGGTAACAACTTCTGAATCTCAGTGACTTTGCACCACAGAAGTTTACTTTTCACCTGTGCTACCCATGGATAAGAGTCAGTGCAGCTCTGCTCCACATAGTCACTCAAGAGCCCAGGCCCACATGGGCCCCCCTCACCCCCTACCTTATAGCTGCAGCTTCCGGAACATATGACCTTCTTGGTTGCTGTGACACAGGAAAAGAAACTGACGAATCATGTCTGGGCTTTTAACTGTTTCAGCCCAGAAGTGGTTACACAAGCCACATCCACTCACATTTCATTGACCAGTGCTACACGCATGGACCTGCCCATATACCATGGAGGAGTCTTCCACATCGCAAGAAGTGGATTGGATGTTGGTGAACACTTGTACTTGTGGGGACAAGAATAACTTTATTTTAAATGCTAATTCTCCATATAACTTCTGACTAACCCTGAGTCCAGCAATGCCTCCAAAATGTCTAGTTGATGTATTAATCTTTATGTAGGAACACCTATTCATTGTAAGTTTCCTCCAAAACAACCCTTGTTGCAGAAATCAAAAGCTGTGACACCCATAGCCATTATACATCCCTTCCAGAGCACGTATGCATTTTCTTCAAGAGATAAGCCCTGGGTCTGGGAAGGTGTTGTGGTGCAGAGATCTACCTGTCTTGGGACCACCCAAGACCTCGCTTCTGCCTGTAAGTTCCCCCTAATAAATCATCCAAAACTGACAAACTGGATTTGTCTGCCTCTTTCTTTGGTTTCTTGGCTCCTTCTACATTTGGGGGTCACTTTGTACATATGGCCCTTTCATGGAACAGCACTGTCAACCACACTACCCAAGCATATCTCTTTTCACTCTCGAGAACATATGTGATCACAGCAAAATGGGGTGGTGATTAGCAGGAACACATATTTGCCCTCATAAATCTTGGTCATTTATGATGATGATGATGACCGACAATAACTTCTGAGAGCTTACTGTTATCCAGGAACTGTTCCAAGTGCTTTTTATGTATCAACTCGTTTAACCCTCACAATTACCTTACATGGTAAGTACCATTAATACCTATCTTATAAATGAGGAAACTGAGGCAAAGTAGGATTATGTAGCTCGCCCAGGTCATAGAGCTGTAAGAGACACAGCTGGGATTATAATCCTGCCAGTCTGACACCAGAGTCCCTGTTTTTAATCAGTGTTCGGCTCTATTGCTATGCAGCTAGCTTTATTTTTGCAGATAGAGGAGACTGTAGCAGAAGGCCTGATTATTATTAATAGATGAGTGAATAGTTCAAACCCAAATGACCTAAATGCAAACAGTTCTACTGAGAGGGCATCCCCACCCAAGCATCTCTACTGATACCCCAAATATGTCAAAATGGGATCCAGTTCCAACAGAAGGGCTTTAAGTGTCCTCACTAATGCCCCACAATGTCTGGAAGGCCATTCAGGTAGTATCTGTTCCCCCTAAAAAGCACACTCTTCCTAGTAAATTGATTGGGAGGATGGATAATATTTTTCTTTTCTCAAAGAATTGCCTCCCAGGTCATATAGATCCCCCTTAAGAGGAGAGCCAGCAATCTTCTTATGCCCACTTCCCTCCCTCTTTCCCCCTACACTTCCCCTTGGCCTGATTCCATCTGGAAAGACACTGCAAACTGTAGGGTCACCATCTTGACCTGACATCTACTCTTTCTCCTCTTTCTCTACCTTGGTGGGCCAGAGGCAGGTTCTTATTTGACAATATCATCGGAAGAGGCTTTAAGTCTTAGCATCAGTAAGAAAAAGCAATTCTTCAGGTTGAAGTATCTACCCAAAAACTAACCCTTTTCCGTACTCATTGTGATACCCTCTTATAACTTCAATGAGTATGCTATTAAAAATTGTTTCTTTATTGTGTCTCACCAAATACCCTCTCCCCACAAGAAATTGGGAAATGAACACACACACACACACACACACACACACACACACACACACACAGTTGAGGGATGAAAGAGAAAAATTCCACCTGGACTCACTGGATTAGATGAATTTGTTTTCCTCATTGGTGGATAGGTAGGATTTAGCTGAAAAGAGCCTCTGGCCAGCAGAGGGCAATGTCTCGTGCTTCAAATGTGAGCTACGGGCCTGCCATCAAAGGTATCTAGGGGGTGGAGGGGTGGATGTTCCCTCATCAAGAGGAATCTGTTTAGTTTGAAACACAGGATACTTGATGGTTCTTATTAGTGCCTCAAATGGAGTCAATCAGTGGCTTCAAAATGTCAGATTTCCTCCCTGGGTTTTACAAGTCTCGCATTTCCTGTTTTTCTTAATGAAAGTTCAAAATCTCCCTGGCAATGATTTTGAAACACTACAATTTTCAAGAAATCTGAGACAGCCATCAAAGATACACGTCAGTCATTCTATCCATCTCTGTCCCTCTCTCTCAAACACACACACACTCAACATTCGCAATTCTTGCTGACAGCTCAAACCCGTGTCTGCAACCAGAGATCCAGCAGAGAAGAAGGAATAGTTGGAAATTGACTAAGTGCTCCAACAAGTTATTTTGCATCGACAATCTGTATTATGAGAGATCTCCAACCTGCTCGGGTGTGTGCTTAGCATCACTAAGGGCACATGGAGTAGTGACTAAAGCAATTCTTTCTGGTCCAGTCTCCAGGTGGTTAAAGGCATGAAACATATCCTTCCTCTTTTGCAAGAGTACCTATCAGATGGAGCAGCAGTAGGGATTGTGCTTTGGAAAAAGGCAAGAACAGCCCACTTCTTGGCTAATTCTGACAAGTAAAGCATATTGCACCCACAGCTCCTGAAGGGCACCCCATGGGTTCTGACTCAGATTGAAAAGGAAAAAATGGGGATCCAAGATTTCACGCTGTCAGCAAATCCATGTCTTGAGAGGGCAACAAGGCAGTCTTGGGATCCCTGGGTGCTCCCCCTCCAGCACTTGAGTTGGGGAGGCATGCTGAGCCCCATAACTCCTTACTGCAGCCCTGCCCTGCCCAGCAAGGTTCCTGCCCCAGAGTTCAGTCTTAACCATCCCTGGGGAGGTGCATTAGCTTGCTGGGACCACCTAATAAAGGGTCACAAACTGGGTGGCTAAAATGACAGAAATGTGCCATCTCAGTTCTGTAGGCAAGAAGTCTGAGATCAAGGAGTTGGCAAGGGTGGCTCCTTCTAAGGGCTGTGAGGAAGAATCTGTTCCATGTTTCTCTCCTAGATTTGGGTGATTTGCTTGGCAAATTTTGGGATTCTTTGGCTTATAGAAGCATTGTCCCTATCTCTATCTTTATGTTGATGTGACATTCTCCCTGTGTGTGTCTGTGTCTAAAGTTCCCCTTTTTAGAAGGACATCAGTCTTACTGCATGAGGAGCCTGTCCTCCTCCAGTATGACCTCATCTAAAATTCATTACATCTGCCATCCCACTTCCGAATGAAGTCACATTAGAGGGTACTGGGGGTTAGGGACTCAGTATATGAATTTTGGAGGGACACAATTCACCCTATAATGGGAGGGCATGCCTTCCCTAACGACCAACCCATCTTCCAGGCTAGATGGGGATGTCAATGGCCAAGGTAGAAAGCAAACCAAAAAAGCCACATTCATTTTAATTATTTATTTGGAGATGGAGTCTCTCTCTGTCGCCCAGGCTGGAGCGCAGTGGTGTGATCTCGGCTCACTGCAACCTCCACCTCACGGGTTCAAGCAATTCTCCTGCCTCAGCCTCCCGAGTAGCTGGGACTACAGGTGCCGGCCACCATGCCTGGCTAATTTTTTGTATTTTTAGTAGAGATGGGGTTTCACCAAGTTAGCCAGGATGGTCTCGATCTCCTGACCTTGTGATCCACCCGCCTCAGCCTCCCAAAGTGCTGGGATTGCAGCGTGAGCCACTGTGATCAGCCTATTTTATTTTATTTTTTGTGCCAGAGTCTCACTCTGTCACCCAGGCCAGAGTGCAGTGGCGCAATCTCGGCTCACTGCAGCATCTGCCTCCTAGGTTCAAGCGACTCTCCTGCCTCAGCCACTTGAGTAGCTGGAATTATAGGCATACACCACCGCACCTGGCTAATTTTTGTATTTTTACTAGAGATGGGGTTTCACCATGTTGATCAGCCTGGTCACTGAATGGTAAAAGTTTAAACAAGTGACATATTTAGATTTGCATTATCCATCAATCACTCCAGCAGAGCTCAGAAAGAATGGGAATGGGAGAGGGAAAAAACTAGAGGAAATAAGACCAATTCAGAGGCTCGTAATATAACCCAGGCAAGAGATGATGACGTCAACCCGTGAAGAGATGGAGAAGAACATGGAAATATAAGAAATATTTAGAAGATAAAATCAGCAAGGCTTGAAGGCTTATCGGATGTGGCGGAGTAAAGGATGGTGGAGAGTGCAAGTGGCTCACTTCTAGGTTGGCTGATGGAGAAGACAACAGAGGACACAGGTAGAGGAACGGGTGGGGAGGAAGACGTCAGGTTCATTTTACGGCTCTGCTTTACCCCAAACCTTCAAGCTCCCTGCTTCCCTTCAATGTCTAATATCTAATGGTTTCTCACTCCCTGTTTAGGTGCAGTTCTGGACATGCCAAACTTGAGGTGACTGTAGGACCCCCTGGGGGTGGTGTTCATCCCTGCCTTCGAAGAATTCATGTTCTAATAGAGAAGACAGATGTGTATGATCCAAATATGCCTAGACTCAACTACTTACAATTCCACAGTCCATGGTCCACAATCCCCAAATTCAAAGTGCCCTGGAAATCTAAGCAGAATTTTTAAAAATATAAATTTGAAGTAAGTTCATTTGGTAGCAAAACTGAACTGAAGGGACTTGAGCTCACTACTTGATTCATCAACTGTGAACAGGGGTAAGTTCTACACAGAAGTGGTATCACCCATTAGAGCCACATAACGGGGAAATGAGCACTTGCCCACAGAAAGGGGGTAGAAGTGTATGTGCAGAAAGGGGAGAGGATGCTGTTTAGACCTCACAGGTATTCTTCATGCTAATAAGACCTCACAGGCTGTCAATATGGCATTGCTATTCCTGTTCTGTAGATGAAACCAAGGCTTAGATTTATCTGAAGTCTCCTGACAGGGACTCAAATTTAGAATGAAAAGCTCTTCTATGAGATAAGAATTTGCAAAGAGGTGCTAGGACCTGAACTGCTGTTTTCGGTTTTTTTTTTTTTTTTTCTTTTTGAGACGGAGTCTCACTCTGTTGCTCAGGCTGGACTGCAGTAGTGCAATCTCAGCTCACTGCAACCTCCACCTTCCAGGTTCAAGCAATTCTCGTGTCTCTGCCTCCTGAGTTGCTGGGACTACAGGTGCGCACCACCACACCCAGCTAACTTTTTTGTATTTTAGTGGAGACAGAGTTTCACCATGTAGCCCAGGCTGGTCTTGAACTCCTAAGCTCAGGCACTCTGCCCGCATCAGCCTCCCAAAGTACTAGGATTACAGGTGTGAGCCACCACGCCCGGCCCTGAACTGTCTTTATACTAAGATTTCTGACAGGTTTCATTTTACACACCTGAGCTCTAATATACCCTTCTCCAATCCATGGGCTAGAAGCAAAATCTCTCTCAGGGGTCTCGCTGTGGAGGGAGAAATTGTGCCATACTCTCCCTGGGAAGATAAAAGGCACAGAACAGTCCTTGAATTTAAAAACTAGAAGTAGGCTCTGTGGAACACAGAGGAAGCAGGTAGTACTTGTATGGATGGTTCATCAGTGTCTCTGCTGCAAGTTTCATATCCCAATTCTATGCATAAAATGTCTAATATTTAATGGTGGCAGGAGGCAGATTCCCTCAGGATTCCGTCAGATGCTAATGCTGCCTTGCTCTAGTTAGAAGGCTGGGATATCTGTGCCTGTGTTTCCTTTTTGGAGAAAAGAGGACAAAGCAATGGTCATGAGTCCGGCCTACTGACTTGTTGGCTCATTGTACCCTTAGCACCCCCAGCTACAACTGAGAGCACCTCAAGGCTATGCCCCCAGCAGCTGACTCAGCATGGTCCCAAGCCTGGACACCAGGACCGTCTTCCATTAAGGAGCCTCAATTCCCTTTTAGTTCAATGTTCATGAGACCCAATCAGCTTCCAGCCTTTCTCAGGCCCAGTGCTCAACTCTGTGTATAAGCCTCTGCCTTGCTCCCACGACCAGTTCTCCTCCCTGAACCCCAGATTCCCGCGTTGCCATCCCTGCACTGAAACTCTGCCCAGTGTCCAATTCCAGTAGGACAAAGGCACGTCCTTGCTTTTGGTTCCACCCTCACCTTGGGCTTGGAGTATTGCCCTGATGGCTCCTGCCCCGAGTTCTCCCACCAAACCTCCTCATGCTACCTGTCAGTCTGCTTCCTGAATTTTAATTTACATTTGTTGGATGAATCAGTAAATCACTAGCTGCTATACACTGGGTAGTTAAAGCCACAGAATCTACTCTAAGGGCTCAAAATTTAGTGAAATGGATTAATTTAGTCATTGAAATTTTTGAATAGAATGGAATTATGAATAGGGTATTTCCAAATGTTGTAGAGAGAGTGAGGATTATTTTGTTATGGAGGATTTCATAGCGGTGGCAAGATGTGAGCTGCTCTTGAAGCATAGTTAGTAATCCTCTAAACAGAAAAGGAGAGAATAGTCTAGGCGAGGAAATGGCCCATGCAAAGGCATGTGGCCTGAAAATTTCAGATAACTGCCTTCTCTTAGGCTCCCCACTGGATGGGGAAAATTGCTCTATGCACACTTGTTATGATGCCCCCCATCTCTCATGAGAACTGTGGGATATGACGATTTGTCGGACATAGCGGCCACTCCCCATCACCACCCTCTCTAGATACAGAGCTCCTTCCGGTCTCTAAATCTTTCCATTTTCGGCTGGGTTACAGGCTATGATAAGATCAACCTTACCTTACAAAGCAATGTCCAAAATGCCTGGCCTGGACTTACTTCATTGGCTGACACTTGCAGAGCTTCCTAGAGCTTTAAAAGGAACAGGTCTGCCTTGGTGCTGCCCTTTCCTTCTGTCTTTGAAATCTGCCTTCTCATGCCCTAACCCAGGAGAGTACAGAAGTCTCTCCTTCCCCTTTCCCTTCTCTCCCCCTCACACCATCTTGCCACTAAATCAGTATCCCGATTTAGTGTCCTCTGGACCCCAAAATCAATCAAAAATTTTCTAGCATCACCACATCATCTGGCCTTGCCACCTTCATAAGAATATAATTCTTTGTCTCTTTGCAATCCTTTAGGCTGGTTGTTTTCCCCAAGGTTTTGGAAAACCTGGGCAGACTATTCTTTCTGCTTCCCCCCACCTACTGTGGGGAGGTAGAAATGCTGAAAGGTGAGATCAAAACAATCCATAACAAGGAGTAGCAATGCCAACATGCTTTCTGTCCTCATGCTGAGGACTTGTCTCCAACATGGAGTAGAAGGAACCAGCCTTGGATCTGGAGTAGCTATTACGCCTCATTTCCAATGCGTTGCACAGAGAAGGAGCCAGGCCATTGTTCTCAGCCCACAGACCTTGCTCTGGAAGCCATATGCCTGCATTCCACCCCTATGCGAGGTTCTTTCAATCCATCTCTGAAGGTCAAATGTGGACCATGGCACTGTGAGCACTCAGACAAGAGATCTGGTGTTTAAATCAAGCAATTGTTTTCTTCCTCAGGAGTAGATTATTTCTGCTGATTTCTGTTTATCATCAGTCCTATTATTTAACTACTCCATCTCAGGAACAACAGCAGAGGAGAACGTTAACTGGGTGACGCTTCTGCTCCCGCAGAAACCCTCCTCCTCCTGAAAGCCTAGAAGAAGAGAGAGAGAAGGAGGATGGAGAGTGAGAGGGGTTCACCTCACTGCGGGGGATGCAAAGGGAGAGGACAACTGGAAAAAGAATTTTCTTGTTGCTACTCTCCCTAGGGCCAGCTGGGGCTGGATGTGTCCCCAGAAGGCTGTCTGGCTCCCAAGTCCTAGGCATTCTTGTTGTTCAAGAGTCCTGGGTGTCACCCTCCCAAGCCTATTATCACGGAAAGGTTTTGTCTTTCACTTGCCCCCCTCTGTCTGACTAAGTCTCCTAACTAGGGCACACATTGATAGGACTCCTTAGAGACAAGAGTGCTCGAGAGCTCAGGATGGTTCCTCTAGACAGTTATCCCAAGAGGTGAGCTGCCTGTAACCTCTACATCATAGGCTCTTAAGCTGAGAACTCACTGTACATGGAAGTCCTCCGTCCCAGACCTCTGGCTTATGGGTGAGCATGCATATGCACTCTCTCGCCTTCTCTGCAAACACTGTCCCCTCCCTGACCCCATTTGCTGCCTTCACCTAGATCTCTGGAGCCACCTTACATAGCATATTGGTCTCTGCCGTGTTCAGATCCCCCAAGCATCCTCTTCCTGAGTGCTCGTCATTTCCCAAGCACCTCACATACATTATCTCATTTAGCTCTTACGACCTTCTTGTTGAGGAAAGTATTCCCTTACACCCAATTCATGCGTGAGAAACTGAGGCTCAGAAACATTTTTAAACTGTCTGACTCTTAGTCTCTGCACTACAGTGAGTCTCAAAAAGGTGTGCACATATTACAGAATGTCAGGGTCTATCCAAGGAAGGTATTCATAAAGGTCAACTATTCACTCTGTAGAACTTTCCAGAATGTCTATGCCATGCCTGCTCTGTCTGTGCTTGGCACTGTGGGGGACAGGGAATACTCTCAGGCAGTCCCTGTGGTCCCACTGAGTCCTTTCCACTGGCCCAGTAATCGTCCCTGGGAAGTCTCCAGAAGGCTGACTTGCTGGGGAAGGCTGAGTACAGCTCCCTCTTAAGACAGAAGAGGGAGGTGGGAGGAGGAAGAGCAGTGGCAGCTCACTGCCTGCATACCGCCTTACTTACCCATGAGAGACACCTGCAAATATGTGTTGGTTCTTAAAATATTAAAGAAAAGGAGCAGCAGTTACTGCCCGTATCAGAAATACGATGCTTCAGTGGTGCGGTGGGTTACCACGCAGTTATTACAGAAGAAATATGGAGAACTGTGAGGCAAGGCAGAAGGGGGGCGTTGGTCAGACACAGTGCTACCAAGAAAATGATCCGTTCTCCCCACCACTCAGCCAGCGGGGAGGACACAGGCCCCTCTGGGCCTGTCGCTAGACAGGACACTGTCACTAGAGGGCAGTGCAGCTCACACTTCAGAGTGAGGGAGCTGGGACATCCCATCTTCTCCAAGAGAGCAATCCTGCTAGGGAATCACGGTGCCCCTGCAGGGCAGGGCGGGGCAGGTAGGTAGACTCGGGATTCCAGTCGGGGACAAAGGTGACATTACTTTTGATGTTTTTATACATATTCTTTCATTTCATTTGACCCTGACAGTAGACTCCTTGGGATAGGCTGAGATCTTTAGCCCAATTTGACAGATGAGAAGATAAATCATGCAGGTTAGACTCATCCCAGGTTACCCAGCTAATAAAGGTGCCATGGGACAGATGCCAGGTCCCCTAAGACCCAGTCCCTAGTTGATTCCAGGGCTGTCTGTAAACATGATGACATGGGCTAGATTCCTTAGTGAAATGCTCAGTGTTGTAATTTCTCCTTCATAGGCCATTCTTTTTGTTACTTGCGCATTCCCTAGAGGGTAGGGAAGAAACAGAAAAACAAGATTAAAATGGAATCGCTCAATCAGATACTTTGTCTGTAGCCTCGATAAAAGTTTGGATGAGGCAAGGGATACTCATGACTAGCCACTGCCCTTGACTTCCCTCCTACTGGCCTTTCAAGGCCACACCCTGGTGACCTTGGAGAGTCATTGCAAATGCCTCCAGCTCTGGATACAGAAATACAAGTGGATAACGAAGAAGGCAGAGGTCAAAGATACTCCAGTCCCTGCTGAGGACCAGATACAGGTTCCCATACAGGAAGAGACTAGGTCATAGCCAGAAATCGGAAGCCCAGCATGGTGAGTTTTATCCTGCCCTCCACCAGCTCTTCATGGAACATTACATATACCCAGGATGAGGTCATTTGGGAATATGATACAAAGCAGTGGAGGTGATAGATTCTTTTAGCACATAGAAACAAATCACACACATGAAGAGAGGGTCAGATGGTCATGAAAATCTACATGTCTTGTAGATATTTCACCTGCAAGATCCTGTGCTACCTTACATCACCCAAGGTACAGCTAGACATAACCAAATGCTTGATGAACCCTGGCAGAGGGTGAGGAGGAGGATTAAAAAATCTGGGAAAGAATACGTAGGATGGAGAGGCCAAGGGAAACAGCAGAAAAGAATTAAGTCCAGGTGGACTCCACCTTCCTCCTAGGCAGAGTGGCCATGAGGACCCACCCAGAGATCCTGGATGAATGGCCCACCCCTGACACCCAACTCTCTGCAGCATCCAAAGAAATTAGAAGATGCAACACAAACCAAAGAATGGGCCATTTTGTACATTCTTCAGGATTCTGTGTGTCCATCGGGGCAGCCCATGGGAAGCCTGATATGGTTTGGCTGTGTCTCCACCCAAACCTCATCTTGAATTGTGGCTCCCATAATTCCATGTCCTGGGAGGGGCCCAGTGGGAGGTAATTGAATCATGGGGGCAGGTCTTTCCTGTGCTGTTCTTGTGATAGTGAATAAGTATCATGAGATCTGATGGTTGTATAAAGAGGAGTTCTCCTGCACAAGTTCTTTCTGTTTGCCTGCTGCCATCCATGTAAGACGTGACTTGCTCCCCTCTGCCTTCTGCCATGATTGCAAGGCCTCCCTAGCCACGTGGAACTGTGAGTCCATTAAACCTCTTTCCTTTATAAATTACCCAGTCTCCAGTATGTCTTTATTAACAGTGTGAGAACAGACTAATACAAAGCCCATGTACTTATTATCCATTATGCTCCTCCTCCCTTCCACGGTTAATGCTGTCAAACCCAGGACACAACAGAAAACTCTCATTTTTAGAATTTATTTAGCCCTTCAACTTTCAGGACTTTGTGGAAGTACTGTGGTCATGGAAACCTGGTTTCTACCTTCAGAGAGCTTATCATCTAAGGGGCAACCCTGACATGTATCATGCCAATTTTAACTCTAGTGGAGTAGGGCAGGTGTCATTGCAGAGATGCAAGAGCTTTGAAAGAAGAGAGAGAGAGAGAGTCATCCATTTTGACTGCAGACTCAGGGAAGGATGCTCAGGAGAGGACATTTTTTAAAGATCCAGCTCCAATAAAAAGATGAGCATTTCACAGGCTGCAGGAGCAATGTGGTCCAAGACACAGCAGTGTAACGTGTCTATTCCTGGAAGTACGAGCAGTCTGGTGTCTTATTTTTAACATAAACAAATACTAAAGCAGTGAGTCTTGCATTGATTCATGCCCATGAGCCAGCCCATCTCTACGGTCCTATAATTTCCATTCCCTCCAGCCCCCATTCCCTTATCACGAGCACATTCTATTCTCTGCTATCCAACCTCCAACTGGAGATATGTTTTGAAATAAGTGATATTTGCTCTTTGGTGGCCCCTCTTACCCTTCATTGTCTTTCCTAACACACCTTCAAGGCCTTGTACAATCTGCTCCTCAAACTGCCTTTTGGCTACTCCCCCACTGTTCTCCCTGCCCAGTCACAATGCACTACTCTCTCTCTCCCCAACAGGTATGGCTCCTTTCCACCCCAGGGCCTTTACACATGCCGTTTTTGTTTTGTTTTGTTTTTCTGATTTCTCATGTAGCAAATTCTTTCTCCTGATACATTTTCCCTTCCCTCTACCACCCTGACACATCAACATGTCTTGTTATTTGGCTGTCCAGAAAGCTCAATCTGGAGAGCTAATTAAATGTAAAAGACAATGTAAAAAGGAGATGACATAAGAATCTGCTCTTGGACAGAGGAAGGATAGCTCTGTCCTCATGAGCCCATCTCCCTTGTCTCCTCCGTATACCAAACTTTAAGAGGACCCTTACTTTGTTTACTTGGAGGGGTAAACATGGTCCAATGGGAGTGTTGGAGGTAAATATCAGGTTCCATATGGCCACTTTCCCCTTTGACAATGTCACCTGTGACATTGCAAAGCTTTCTCATCATTTCTAGTATGGATTTTGTGTAGGTATTCAAACCTCTGTGTTTTCTTAATTCTACCACACCCACCACTGACACCTCCCAAATCTGGTCCCACTCATCCTTATGCAGTTTCTACTTTTTCTATAAAACCTTTCCTGATATCTCCAGCCCGCAGCAATCTTTCCATGACCCTAGCTCCGGGAATTGCATAAGTTAACAGTACCTTTTTTAGCTGTTGAATGATCTCCAATTGTTATTCTGTGGTTTGTCTTGTCTCCTGTCCTGGGCACATAGTTGATGCGTAATAAATATTTGGTCAAATTGTCAATTGAGAAAAACATAGAGACGAGGCCATTAAAAGGATATGAACCGTGAAATCCCAGCACTTTGGGAGACAGAGGCAGGCAGATAACGAGGTCAGGAGATTGAGACCATCCTGGCTAACACAGTGAAACCCTGTCTGTACTAAAAAAAAATACAAAAAATTAGCTGGGCATGGTGGCATACAACTGTAGTCCCAGCTTCTCAGGAGGCTGAGGCAGGAGAATCGCTTGAACCCAAGAGGCAGAAGTTGCAGTGAGCTGAGATCACACCACTGCACTCTAGCCTGGGCGACAGAGTGAGACTTCAACTCTTAAAAAAAAAAAAAGAATATGAACTGGGCAAAACTGCAGCCACGCATGTGCATGTGCATGTCTTTGTGTATGTGCATGCTTGTACCTGTGCTGTAATACCAAAAGCAGTCTTGCACATCCTTGAGAGACATTACTGAATGCCACCTCAGATCTTTAGTCATCTGTGCTAATATTTAAGCAATGGGTACTCTGCCTCTCCTCTAGGCTTCCAATGATTGGCAGATGGCCCTGTCAGTGCTTGCGAGGAGATTTGGCTTCTGACCTCATCATTAAGAGGCAATGCTTTCTCCTCTAGCACCCAACATCTGCTGAATCTATTTCTGTTTCCACAGCAGATAATTCATTCCTGGCTCTGTGGTTTGCCAAGGCCAGCAGTGTGCAGGTGAATTGGAGGGAACGGGAAGAAAGAAAGAGGATTCTGGTGGTCTGATGACAATAGGCAATTCCTTGCCCAATTCATCCTTTCATCGGCGTGACTTACAAGGTGCAGAGTTGACTGATCCATGTACTTGGACAGTAAAAATTGTATGAATATAGGAACTAGGTCTGGTTTCAGATCCCCAATACTTAGTATACAGTCAGTACTTGATAAATATTTAAGGACTGAGTGTACGTGTGTGTGTGCTGGGAAAGTCTTCAGAGAAGCAGAATTCAGCTTCCGCTAGAGATAAATTTTGTAATGTGTGTCAATGCCCATGGGCATTACTTGGCTGTCTTAGGCTGTGATAAACTCCCCAGCTCCCGAGTGTGCAAACAGGAGGAGGATAGCAGCTTAGTCGGGAATGCTCTACCCAGAGAGTCTAGGCAATAAATGGGATGTTGTATCAAAAACAATAATATGCTATTATTCTTACTTTCAATGCTAACAATAGTTACAATTTATTAAGTACTTACTGTATATACCAATAATTAGCAAATCATATCTTACTTAGTTATGATGACTATCAAAGACCTTTCTATCCCTTAGGGCTGATAAATCTATCATGTCCAATAAATATTTGCAGAGCCAGCGACAGGAGGAGGATGGAGGACAGAAAGAAAGAGGGACAAGAAATACAGACAGAATCACAGCCCTTAAACAACTCTCAATTCAAAAAAGTAGACAGGAAACAAACTAGAATTCAAGGCAGAAAAAGATTAAGAATGAAGTAGAGTTGCAGACAAAGAGTTTTGGGAGCTGTCCAAAGGGAGAAGTGATCAGTGCTCAGGGAGGGAGGGAATCTTAGAAGGCTTCCTGGATGTGGTTTTTTTGAATCTATAGCATTTCTATAGATGGAGAATGAGGAAGGGGCATTTTCTTAACCAACAGATCAGGATAAATGAAGGTCGGGAGTTTTTGGTGTGAGTGTTAGAAATCAGTATATCCTATGGTGTGGCTGGAGTGTCACATGGGTAGAAAGAGATGCAGTGCAGGGCGGATAGCTTTGTGTCAGATCCTGGAATGCTTTCAGTGATGGGCTGAAGTGTTTGGATTTTATTCTGTAGACAATGAATGTTTTTAATGAGGAAGCAACATGTTTTATTGAGGTAATTCTAGTATGAAAGTTACATTATGGAGTGTCTTAGCCTATTCAGGGAGGGGTAACAAAATATCATAAACCAGTGGCTTATAAACAGCAGAAATATATTTCTCACAATTCTGGAGGCTGGAAGTCCAGGCAAATCCAATGCCTGATGAGGACACACTTCCTGATTCATAGAAGGCATCTTCTCTTTGTGTTCCATATCGTGGAAGGGCAATGCAGCTCTCTGGGGTCTCTTTTATAAGGGCGCTAATTCCATTCATAAGGGCTCCACCCTCATGACCTAATCACCTCCCCAAAACCCCATATTCTAATATCACCACACTGGTCATTATGTATCAGCATATGAATTTGGATGGGAATATTCACACTGTAGCAGATAAAGAATGATCATAGCTAATATTTATTAAGTGCTTACCATGTGCCAGCCACTGTTCTAAGCAACTTGCATTCTGTCTTGCTCCACCCTACCAGTGTGTGAAATAAGTTTAATTATTATGCCATTTTACAGATGGGAACACTGAGGCACAGAGAGGGTAAGCCACTTTCCCAAGGCCCCAAAACTGTCAATGGAAGACCCAGAAATCCAACCTAGAAGTCTTCCCCAGATCCACTTTTAACTATCCTACCGTACCACTTTACCCTATCTTTTCACAATTCTATCTGGGTGAGAGGGTGAGGGCCTTAACTGAGAGTGTAGATGTGAGTATTTGGCTGCATTCACATAAAGAAATGCCATAATAACCATGGTCAGCTATAGAGGGCAATGTCAAGGTCAAGGGACAGATAAGGAGTAGAAGTGGGTGACACATCTCAATGTATGCCTTTTAATATGGTCCCTTTCTTGCCCATATGAATGTGGTATTTATTCAAAAAACATAAGATGATACAAAAGGAAGGGTACAATTTAAAAGCTAATTTCAAGGAACAAATGAAAGTGCGTAAGAGCAGAATGGGTACAAAAGACAAATGAAACAGGCAACACAAACAGAAGAAACATTGGAGTTTCTCACTTGAGTGTTTGGAAGGTGGTAGCCCATTAGCCGAGCTGGAGAAAACTGGAGGAGAGTAGGTTTGAGGGTGGCCATAATACATTCAGCCTTGTTTGTAGGTGACGGTGGACATTTGGATGCTGAGGTTGAGGATGACAACCAGGTGGGTTGTTGACTGGGGAGATTCTCACGAAGATGGTAATAGACCCCGTGAGTAGATGGTAACCTTAGGGGGAGAGTAGAGAAGGAGAAAACAAGAGAGCAGATGACAAGAGGTTAAAGAATTCTGCACTGAAGGGACAGCCCCTGAGGAGCTAAGATGGAGACTGTGAAGCTTTGGACAAGCGGCAGGAGGGAGAGATGAGTGCAGGGGACAGAGGGAACAGAGATTTTCCAAAGGAGGCGGTGATTTCCTGGGGTCTCGTGGGTTAGGACTGAGACAGTTTTGGAGATCAGAATGTTGAACTTCTGGAGGAGAGAAGGCATATCAAAGATATTGGGTGGGGCTGTCCAACCAACGGGGGTCCCCTCTGGGACATCCAAGGCCTTTTCTCCCAGTCTGTAAGAGATAAGCAAGGTGAAGGCTGAGATGTCTTCAGTCCCTACATGTCAGCCAGTGTAGATGTTCTGTTTTTCAGAGAGGTGTTTTTACACAACATACACCAGCACCTGAGTGACTAAAAAGGAAACTGAGGTAGACAATCCTAGAAAGCTTCTCTGATTTTTTTCTGTCATCACCCATTCAGGATAATGGGAACCTATAATCTGATGTTTTTGTTTTTTATTCTTCCTTTCTGTCTTTCCATCACACACATCAATGCAAACACAATTGCACACACACATGCACGCACGCATGTGAGCAGACGCACACACACCAGGCAAAAATCCACAAGCGTTTTTCTAGATGAGACTCATTATTGCTCACTGGGAGGGAGGGAGAGCAGAGCCCTGGAAACGAAAGAGAGATGCAAGCCACCCTAGCTACTTTTACTCCCCTTTAAGGCTGCATAGTTACGGTCCTGGGAAAGAAAACTCCTGCATTCCTCCCCTTTAATTGGGTTTATTGTTAAAGCACTGGAGCAGCTAATCCTCACAGACCTGTAGGAGCTGGAGTGGGAGCCCAAGCAGGATTCTTCCTAAGTCCCTGGGTAAGATGAACCTGCTTCTTTTCTTGGCTTTAGGGGGTCTCCTTGCTTAGTGGGAAGCCTGCAGCACCTAGCGAGTGGATTTGAAGAGCCACTTTGTAAGCAACTTGGGCTTTTATTTCAGCCCCAATTCCAGTCTTCCCTGACTCTTTTGGCATCATAAGGTAAGTTGTAGCTGTCTTGGAAAATAAGTCTGAATGGGGTCCGGATGGAGCCATCTGTCCATCACTCCTGGGCTGGCTTGAATGGAAGCTTTTGCACTTCTGAGCAGGGAAAAGGGAGAAAAATATCTTTATGTGCCCCTCCTTCAATGCCTGCATTCTAGGGACAAGCCTCCAGGCTCTGTGCCTGGAGGGACCCCGTCCATCTGCAGGGGCTGTCAGGACCTCCAGCTCTCTTGCACCCCTCCCTCCTGCTCAACCTTCATCTGTTAACCTCTCTGACCCCATCCATCAAATAAGATAATGCCCTCTCTGCCTATCTCTTTGGGTTATTGAGAGGATTAGCAGAACCAGGTGGCAAAAAGATTTGTAAACAGCCTGTGGCTCTGCAAACCTAAGGAAGAAGAATCAGCCTCAGTTTCTGCTGGAGGGGTCTGTGGACAGGCTTCAGGCTCCCTGTCCCCGGCCGCGTTAAGATGCAGAACACAGCCGAGCTATCACTGTCAGTCACAAGACAACTCCTTCACCTTCCCCAGGGGCGCGTCTACCTCCCTGCTGTTTTTAAACTTCCCTAGTTTAGCTCGCAGGTGAAGATCTTAAAAGGAGATCTGGATTCACCACCACCACCACCCCCATCCACGCTGTGGCCCCTTCTCTCCACGTAACTTTGACGCACAAAACATTAACCCTGAGGCTCCCGGGGGTGGCTGCCAGGGCTCGCGCTCGTCTGGCTGCAGTGCTTGGCTGGCCAGCCTTTTGCTCTGGAGTCAGATAAATTGATCATGAGGAAAATCTCTGAGAAGGGTCAAGAGAGTCAAGCAGATTCTGCCTTAGGTAAGAAGACAATCTTTTCCAGATCATAGGCTGGACACAGAACAAGGCCCCTGTCATTCCTGCTGACCCAAGCTTACCCAGAGCCAAAGATGAGACCCACCTCTGAAACAGGCCATAACATAGAGCACTTAGTAATACCTGATATGGGGACCACACTTTACAGTTTGTAATGTGCTTTTACTTAATCAGCTTTAGGATGATCCCATCAGATGGTGTGGCATGTATTCTGTCCTTCTTAGTACAAATGAGACCAATGAGGCTCAGAGGTTAAATCGTTTGCCTGGAGTTGCAAAGCTGGTGATGGTGGTGGCATTTGAACCCAGATCTATTGATGGGTTCAGTGATGCTGCAGATTACTCTGGTGTGTGTCTGTGTGTGTGTGCGCGTGCACGCTTATTTAGAGTACTCTTC
Organism: Cacajao melanocephalus; assembly: GCA_963573385.1. NCBI lineage: Eukaryota > Metazoa > Chordata > Mammalia > Primates > Pitheciidae > Cacajao > Cacajao melanocephalus. Next base: position 191,198 of record CAUYLG010072695.1, on the reverse strand, counting down.
AGAAACTACTCTTTGGGAAAGAAGCTTGAGGTTAGAGTAAGAAATGGTTTGAGCTGGAGCCATGAGAGGCTTGGGGCAATAGACATGCTGCCTCCAGCCTCGATGCTGAGACATCTGAGTGCTTTGGGGATTCAGCCTTTTCCGGATTGTCCGAGCCATGCGTTCCCAGGGGAATCAGTGAGATGTTAGGATTGCATTACAGCATCATGAGGATGAAGGTGGAGAGAGTGACATCCCAGGAACCGCCACCAGGAAAGAGGCAACAGGTTATGTGGTAGAGTGATGAGGAGGCTAGCCCTGGAATCCAGCCCAGTTCTATCATTCACTGTCTGTTTGATTTGGGGAATTTTTCTGAACATTTCTACTTATCAGTACCTCAGCTGTAAAATGCAGTTACCTTGAAAGGTGGCTATGAGGCATTAAAACAAGATAATGTATGCAAAATGCCTAGTGCACTGCCCCACCCAGGTGCGTGGTCCGGGGCTGCGGATACTACAAAGCCTGGGAGCTATTCTACCTGGAAGTGAAAAGCATCCCCTCCTAAGAGAAGAGCGCCTTCCTCCCTCCCTCTCCCCCATACACACGCACACAGGGCCAGAAATAAATTGCCACACGAGTGCGCGCGAGTGGCGGTGCCCAGCCGCAGCCTGCCAGCGCCAGCGAGTGAATGAGCTGCTGCATGAATGAGGGGGAGCGGCTGAGTCTGCAAACAGGCTGCCTGCCTGGCGCTACAACTGCAGGCGCGCCGCTACGGTCAATGGCGAGCGGGTTGGGGCTGAGTGGGGGCAGCTGCCAGCCAGAAAGCAAGCTGGAGCAGGCAGGGGACTGCATGGACTGTCCATGATTGCCAAACCCATGTCCTTGGAGGAAAGGCTGATAACTCAGAGCTTCCTGACACAGCCCTTCGTCCTGAGTTCAGCCTGTCCTTCCTTTTGCACTCCATCCCTAGTAGGGGAAAGATCCCTCCTCTCCCCTTCTGGGAGCCACAGGAGAGTGCCTGGCTGGGAGGTTTAATAGTAATGAGCATCCAAGCTGTAGGAAGGAGGCGCCTCTTGCGTGGGACTAGGCTTCAAGGCAGTGTGTGACACACAGGCAGCATTAACCTTGAAAACTCCTTAGAAAAGTGCCCCAGTGGAGACCTGCATACTGCCCAGGAAAAAAAAAAACAACAAAAGTATTATTTCCTCTCCCATTGCAGCAGTTCCCAGTTTTCTTGGTTGAGTACCAGGAGAAGCAGTTGGCTTACATTTAGAGCTATGATGTATGAAAAATCATTTATCTTTAAACACTTTAGAATCACAGTGAGATGAGATGCTCACACTGTGAAAGGCACGTGGGAGCTGGGACCAGATGAAGGAACAGCAGATTCCCGTCTCTTGTCCTGTGCTCACCCCTGTTTAAATCTTTGTTTCCCTTTCTCTTTCCCCGGTTCTCAGTGTTTAATTCATGTGCCTTTAACGTGGACCCACTGTATGGCACTTTAGAGGCTGCAAACTGCTTTTGTGCCCATTGAAGCATTAGACCTCCAAAGGAATGCTGAGAAATAGAGCAGGGATCATTATTCCCATTCAGCAGATGAGGAAACTGAGGCCCAATGTGCTTAAGAGCACACTAAGAATAAGCAGCATACCCTGCTCTCTACAATGGCCCTAGAGAATGATGTTCACATCCTCTGTAAGAAGCACGCAATAAGCCATAAGCGATACATAAATTATGGCTTGTCACTGCTGCAGGAGTGATTCTGTTAAACTTAAATATGGGTTTGCGCCTTAAATAAACTGCAGGCAACAATTGAAAAACCTTCCTGGGTCATTTTGTGAACAGAAATTGGCATGCAGGGTTGGTCTTTGAAATGCAGAATGGCAGTGGCAGAAGGGCTGGGAAATGGAGTGGGTGGTTTTTGGAGTTTCTTTCCAGCCAGAAGTCTCCTGAAGCCTTGAGGGTCCAGAGCCTGGGCTTTGGCAAGCTGATGAGCCACATGGGTTGCAGTTCTGACACAGGCCCAGCCATTCACCTGTGACACCCCGAGGAGGTTGGGACTGTGACCGATGGCAGAGGGCTGCTAGACCCTCCAAAATACGGAGAATCACAAAGCATTAGAGATGGTGTAGTCTACATTTTCCAAAGTATGCTCTGAGAAACCCTAGATCCCCTGGACACTAATATTAGTGTTATAAGAGGAAAGAATTTTACTATCTACTAAATTTGGGAAATGCCAGATTAAACAGCTGTAAGCATGTGTCTTTGATGGTCCTGCAAGCCTTTATTGAGCTAATGTGGATTATGAATCTCCTAGAAGGGAGCCAGAGGAGGTAGCAAATCCACCCTGCTCAAGAGTCACCCAGGACTAATATACTGAAAAGCAAACTTCAGGGAATTTTAATCTAATCCAGTCTCCTCTGTTCACCAAAGAGGAAGATGGAAACTCAGGGATGTATAGTGATCTGCTTGGGGCTGCACAGCTCCTGGATGTCAAGCCAAGACTGGAACAAGCCTGGGTTCTTTCTAGTGTTCTTTCAATCCAGTGGATGATATACAGTCCAATATGGGCCAGAGTCTAGAAAATTGTGGGATCCAGGCAAGAAAACTTCCCAATTTTTGCCTTTTACCCCTTTGTAACCAAGCACTGTACATATTTCCATGATTTCGTGTGCCCTAGCCTGGAGGCAGAGAGCACATTCTTATTAAAGATGATCCAACCGATAACCTCCCTCCCAAGGACCATAGGCCTTTCTGAGTCATGCTCCCAAAGAATGGAAAGCCCTGGAAGCAGAGACTATAAAGCAGTCTTAGGGTAGACAGATTCCTCTAAGGTCAGTAAAAGAGCCAGGCATGATCTAGAAGCCTCTGAGCCTGCTCACTATGCCCCAGAGTGATTCATGCCTCTTTGTTCAGAAGCCGCTAGTGACAGCACTGGCAAAAGGACGGTGACTCTTCCCATGGGTAGAATTGAGAACCATTATCTGTGGGGTTGAAGAGGTGCTACTCAAAGATGCACTCCTTCCCTGTCCGTATCTCCTCTGATTTGTCCATGCCCAGTTATGAACACTATTATTGTTCCTGCACTGTACATACATTGGAATGGAGTGGCGTGGAGTGGGGTGGGGTGGAGCGGAGTGAGGTGGAGTGGATTGGAGTGGAGTGGAGTGGATTGGATTGCATTGGATGGAAATCCTCTGGATTATAACGTGATGCTTCTAAGACTCTGGATCACCTAATTAGGAAGGTAACACTTTTAAGCTGTTAGCTCAGCTGATTCATTTAATAAGCACCTCGGGACAGGTCCTGAAATGGCTGTAACTCAAATAGGAAACTTTGGGTAGGAGAGTGGGGCAGAAGTGAGAGTCCAGAGAGAGAATCCGGGCAGTGTGGGGTCATGAGGTGACCTGGCACTTTTTGGGTATATGACCGCAGTGAGGAGGCCACTGCAGACAAACCTCATCTGCCTGAGAGTTCTGTCTGGGGACAGTGATGCTCCCTTTACCAAATGAAGCTGGGGAAGGAGGAAAGACAGAGAAGCTCCACGGAAGCAGCACCTGCCTCCTGGGCTTACGGCCCAAGCATCTCTCACCAGCATCTCATAAGCAGGCATCACATGGCCTGCCACTAGGAACGTGGAAAGGGCTTCACTCAGAGGCAGTGTCACCCCAAGGCTGTACTGCCAGCCCTTTAGGAAGAACTTTCCCCTCTGTAGCCTCCTTCACAGCTGCAGAATTTTCCCCCAAGAGGCCAGGAAGACCATTCAAAAATACAGTTAAGCACCAACCAGGAGGCAGGTACAGCACGAAGCCCAAGGGAGACAAGATAGCCCAAGTCTTTGTGTGGAGTTACTTCCTATAGAAGAGATCAACCTCAAACAAATAAACAGGGCGCTTTGAGATTGTCATGTGTATTACAGAAGAAAGCACTGGCTCACCTGAGAGAGAGAGTAACTCTGGGTGTGGTAGATGGACTCTAGGTAGAATGGTCAGGAAGAGCCTTATGTAGTGTCCCAGGGAAGTTCTTCTGACCAGGAACTGGACACAGATCCCTCCCAGGCACTACTGTCCCTGAAATGATGATGACAACAAAGAAGCCAAGCAGATTTGGCCTTCTATGGCCATTCCACCCTCTCCTGCTGCTGTGCCACGGGCAGAGCCTCCCAGCGAGGACTATAGAGAGGGAGGCCCTGCTGCGGTCTCTTCCCAGGGCTCAGGTCATCTTGCTATAGGTTCCTCTCTAACGCAGTATAAAGAATACATCCACCCACATTCCATACTCATCTTAAGTCTAACTCCTCCACAGTGCCCTCCCCAATCATCCCAAGCCCAAGGTTTTCTTTCTCATTCACTCATTTAGCAACCATGGGCTGGACCTTTAGTGGGTGTTAGGCACAGTAGTAGGTCCTAGGATTTCAAAGATGAGTAACACATGGTCCCTGTCCTTTAAGCAGACTGGCCTGCATTCTTGGCTCCTTATTTATATATCTATATTTGGTCTTCATAGCTTGATCGTAAGCACTTTTAAGGCCAGGCTCCTATCATAGAAATGTCTATTTATACTCCAAAGGGTATACAGGAAGTACTCAATAAATGCATGTTGAATGAAGGAGTATTACCTCCACAACTCAAGGATAGTCCCATGAATAAGGTTATTTTCTTTGCTAGGAGCCATTTTTACAGAATATTCTTGAGAATCTTGCTCTGTTGAGGTACAAGGCGCCTGAACCAGCCACGAAGCCAACATCCTCCACGTCTCCTGAGCTATCGATGTGAAATCAGCCCTAAATCTCAGAGAAATCTGTGGCGGCTGCTCCTGAGCTTTGAAACCCAATGGAAATTGTTGCCAGAAATAGAGTGAGAGGCGGGGAGTACTTTGGAAACAAATGAGAGCAATATTGGAGCTTCAAGCTCCTTAGAATTTGTTTTCTTTTCCTCTGAAAGGGCCTAGATTACAGAAGTCAAGAGAGGAGGGGGAGGACTTTAGCAGAAAGAAGCAGGGTACAACCGTGGAAGGAACGTCGGCACCCCTTTCAAAGCCCTCTGTTCAGACCTCCACGACGCAGGGCATGGGGGTCCTGAGGCGATTGCTGCAAGGTTACAGAGGGGTGGGAAGAAAAATCCAAAGGTATGGGGGTTTCAGATCTGGGCCTTTGCGTTTTCTGCATTGCACTGAAGACGGAACTAAATGGTTAGAATTCAGTGTATGGGAGGAGGGGTGGGCGGGAAAGATGTTTTCTTATAGCCTAGCTTCGGCTAAGAATACTATGTTTTTAAAGCTATTTAAGAGAGAAGGGAAAGAAGGAACAGTGAGTACAGATCTGCTAATGAGGTGGTGCAGCCTCCTGGAGAACAGGCCGTCATTCCATGGGAGCTCCGGAAGGGGGAGTGATGGATGCCTGGCTCTTGGTCCCAGAGCTGGAAGACGGCCCTTGATTGGCTCCTTACCTGGAAAAGCAGCATCTACAGCCCTGTTGTTCTGTGGAGAGGGGAGAGAGAGAGGGTGGGGGAGGCACAAATGCAGTTGCTTTTGCTTTGTTAAATGTTCAAACCTTTGCCCTCATCCCCTACAGTCAAGACTTCCCAGCAGCAGTGTATTGACACAGCAAGAAGTATTTTTGATGCCCCCTGGGGACTGGGTCAGCTAAATGAGACTCTTTAAACCTCATAAGATTAACATGCAATAATGGACAATCTCAAATTTAGAGTACCCCATTTTTCTTTTTGCAGCCTGGTAGAGTGAGAGTTCATGCATTCTAGATACTAAGCACCCTCATAAGTGGAAGCTGCTAGATTTGGGGCTCAGGATCTACAGAAAGGCGTCTGGCTAAAGATACCCCCTACTCTTATATTCCATCCTCCTCAAAGAGAGCTCCACCGGTCAGGGTCCATTTGTCTCCACCTTGTGTACTGTACCCTCGAAGTCAAGTATCAGCCCACCACTGCCGGTGAGAACTCCTCTGGCCAGCGCCTGCATCCTCAACTGCTGGGTCCCTCCAGGATCCCACCCTACCAAGAGGAGCAGATCAGCCAATGGGCCAGAAAACCCAAGCACAAGCTACCGGATGGATATTCAACCAGATCAATCATGAAGGAGTTTCTCATATGCATTTTAAAATAATAAACAGCCACCAATTATTATATAGCCAGGTTTCAAGTTCCCACACTATACTAAAATGTACACCAAAAAATCCAGCTTCCTTGTTTCTTATAAATCTTTCTCATGAACTTCCACCCCATCAGGCAGCAAAAAGGGAAATGGGGAACTTTAAATTTGAATTTGTCTGCTGTAGCATATCAATCTCCCTTTGGCTGTCAAGAGTCTCATTTAGCTGACCTTGTGACTTTCAGGCAGACACACAGTCTTAAGATGGCCTTTCCTCCTTCTGCTCTACTTCAAGATGGCATTTTATGTTTAAAGGTATTTACCTGACCTTGTTGTCATATGGGAGAAGGGAGCCTCAGACTTATCAGGGACCCTGGATTCCACAGTCCTGTGGATCTCATCAGAAGCTGACTAGTGACCTCTGAGGTATGACTGGTCCCACTGGCTCATGGGGATCATGCTGACATACTCTACTAAAGGCCCTTAGCCCAGCTGTTTGCTTATCTGAAAAGCCCCAATCACCACTATCTCTTCTCACCAACCCCAGCAGGCTGGCCCTGACCTGCTCTACGTCCCCTCTTAGGGCCATGAGCAGTGATGAGCTGGTAAATGTTTAATGACAGTCTTGGGGCAGGGGGGAGGTGGAGTCAGGGAGAAGCGCTGATTGTAATTGTTGCCACTGTCCCTGGTGTAAATACTCCTATTAGGCCAGGAGTGGTGGCTCACACCTGCAATCCCGGCACTTCGGGAGGCCGAGATGGGAAGGTTGCTTGAGCCCAGGAGTTCGAGACCAGCCTAGGCAACATAGTAAGACCCTGTCTTTGGAAAAAATTTTAACATTAGGTAGGCATTGGGGTGCATGCCTATAGTCTCAACTACTAGGGTGGCTATGGTGGGAGGATCACTTTAGCCCAGGGGGTTGAGACTGCAGTGAGGAATGATCACACCACTGTACTCCAGCTTGGGCAATAGAGCAAGACTCTGTCTCAAAAAAAAAAAACCTCCAGTACTCCTACTGTGGTCACTTTCTAGCTGCCAACATAACACCAGAGATGTGCAGAGCTGACTCTCATGAGCTGGCATGAGCTGGCCCTAGGGAGCTTTTGGAGTCTCTGCCCATCATGTGGCGCTGTCTCAACTCACCTCGTCCCTCGAGGCCTCCCTATGATTCCTCACTGCCCTCTTAGATGCAGTTGCAGGCAGAGGTCTTCCTAGGCTTACAGCCTCCCACCAGCAGGTCCTGGTAAGCCACCCCATCCATGTCACCAGTCTCCCTATTCCTGAACAGATGCTCTACACCAAGAGAGCGAAAGCAAAGATCTGTGCTTCTGAAAACTACACCATCTGTCTCCCATCCCCTTTCCAGGATCCACTTGGACCAAAAGTATCCATCTTTCCACCTCCTCTTCCCCTCTGCCAAGCACCTCGCTTGTATCACATTCTTCTTATTCCCAGGGCTCTAAGTCTCATAGTCCTGTCTTGATGGCAGAAGAGGTTTCCCTCTAGTCCATGGAACCGATTTTGCCATGAGTCCTCCATATGTGGATTACCAGGAATGAAATACATCAATAAATGTCTCTAGAATATTATCTCTGTTACAACTGTTTATCACTGTAGCAGAACAGAAAAAATAAAAATAAAAAAGAAATAGAATTGTTTATCATGTGTGAAGCAGTGTTTCTGTGTGTGCCATTTCATTTAACCTTTACCGTATCATAAAGGGTTTTGCCCTCACTTTACAGATGATGAGGAAATAGATTCAAAGAGGTTGGTAACTTGCCTGAGGTCATTTAATGGTATCTAGCAGAGATAAAATTTGAACTCAGGTTGACCACCAAAACTATGCTCTTCACCTAACGCTGACTTGTAGAGGAACAAACTTTCCTTTTGTTCAAAGACTATTATAAATAGAAGCCCCCATAAAGTCTACAGGTAGTTTTTCTCAAGTGGGGAAGGGAGGTCATTGCCCAAGAGGGACAGCCATTAGACACATTTTCCTATTTCTCCATCAGGTTCAAGGAGTATGAGGGAGAGGGTGTTGGCAGAAGTGGCGTCTCACTCATCACTCCTGGATACCCAGTACCCTGCCATCAGCTGTTGGAGAGGGTAGACAGAGTGGAATATCCAGAGGAACAGAGATTCCCTCCAGCCATTTAGCCCCACCCCAAAGATGTGTTTCTCTCTAGTATTCATAAACTCAGGTCACCCCCAACCAACCCCCGATGCTCCTGCCAGAGACATGAGACTCCTCTTTGACTCTGTTGGCCCCGCCATATGACACATCGCCTAATACTGTAGATAACTGGACTCCCAGAATACATCCCAGGTTCATCCTCTCCTTCACTCCCATCTGGCCTGAGCCACCATCATCTCTCTCCTAGACCTGTACCCTACCTGTTTTGTTTTCCATGCTGTGACTCCTGCCCGCTCCTCTCCCTTCACAGATCAGCCAGCGTGAACTCTTTAAAAAAAAACCTCAATGGTGTAAGTAACTCCTCTGCTAAAAATCCTTCATGTCTTCCCATCTCGCTTAGAAGAAAATCCAATATCTTTAACCAGAGTCTACACAGTCCTTTATGGTCCGCCCCTGCCTGCCTCTCCCTGCCCACTCATCATCCCCCATCATAAGGAGCTCACTCTGCACTAGCCATGCCGTCCCTTCAGGCTTTGGAGCATGCTACGGTCTTTCCTCCCTTTGAGCTCTGGTACTTAATTTATTTTGCAGAGAAGCTCCTTCACGTGCTCTTTGCTTGGTTGGCTCCTTCACAAACTTTGGGTCTCAGCTTAAATATGACCTGCTCAAGAGGCCTTCCCTGGCCTTTATCTGAAGAAGCCCCTTCCTGTTTATCTCTATGACAAACCCAGGTTTTTGCCTTTCATGGTTTTCCCCACACTTTGTAACTGTACACGTGTGACTTTACTTGCCCATTGCCCATCTCCTTCAGACTGGCAGCCCCATGAGGGCAGGGCCAGCGTCTGTATTGTTATCGGTATACATCGGCACCTTGCACACTGTAGGTGCCAAATAAATATTGGTTGACTGTTGAATAAATGTGGTAACTCCAGAACTCTGATATAAATTTAGGACATGATTCAATTTAGATTTTCGTGAATAACTATTTGCCCAGCTCTGTGCTAAATGTTGTAGGAGTTATGAAAACAGCACAATACTCATTCATTTAACCCATAACAGGTGGGAGAGAGGTACTAGTGAGAAAAATTGGGGGAGGTGGCAGAGTTGTGACATTAGAAAGAAAGCCTGGCTGACTCTATAGTCTGAATAAACATTGTGACTATCATCTGGGCAACATAGGCATGCCTTAGCCCAGCTCAGATCCCCTCAAGGTGGATATTGCCAGGTTATCCACATGGGCACTCACTTTTGCCCTGATATGAGCATGCAGCAAGCGTGGTGTACATGTGGTAGGCATTCCATGAATTTATCATTGTAATTTTTAAAAGCAAGTGAAGAGATAGTTTTATTTTTGCCAATTATCCTGGTTTGCTCCTAATCCTTTCTTCTGATAATGACAGAAAGATGTATTTTAGATTCTTTTGCAGCCTGTTTTTATCTTGTTTGAGAAAGCAGCTGACCAGACCTTTTTTCTCCTCTTTTCCCCCTCCCTCCAATAAAGCATCCTCAGAAGCTTCAACTCTGGAGGCGATGGGTCGAAAGGAAGAAGATGACTGCAGTTCCTGGAAGAAACAAACCACCAACATCCGGAAAACCTTCATTTTTATGGAAGTGCTGGGATCGTAAGTCCTGGGACTGTGAGGCCGGGTGGGCTGGGCTGCCTGCAGTGGGAGGTTGGAAGAGTTGTTCTTGGCTGGCAGCAACTGATGAACTGGACTGAGGCTAATTTCAATGACTTTAAGGGACTTAGGAAGAGTTTTGTGGCCTGGGGAACGGTGGGTGGAGTGGGTGGAGTGGGTGGCAGGCACTTTGGGTAATACCAAAGATGATCTCATACACTGGAGCCCTCGGGAAATACCAGTCCCTTTCCCCCAGGGTTCACCTCCTTCTGACCCACCTGCTATGACTCTATTCTCCTTCCAGATCTGTGACAGCTTGTGGGTTCTTGCCTCTGTCACAGGAGAGGGGAGCTGGAGAGCACTTCTGGAGGTCCAGTGATCCTAGAACTTTCCCCGCCTCCTCCCCTGGCATCTTCATTTCCCTGGGAGTGAACAGGCCAGACCCATCTTCTGCTGTAGCTGGAAGAGAAGGGGCTTTTGAGGCCCAGGGAGCTGCTGGGTCACGCACACCTGAATCAGCTCCCTGCACCACCGTCCTCCCTCCTCCATATTTAGGTGCTTCAGCTGTGCTGTAGTCTATACCTCTGCCAGCCTGCAGGGTGTCTGTGCCTGCTCCTTGAAGATGATTACACGGCTGGCAGCCCAGAGACAGCTTGTCTGGAGCTGACTCTCCACTTAGTCCTGCCTCTCCCCTGGGAGGCTGCAGACTCTGACGCAGGCTGGCAGCAGCTCCGGGCCACTGTCCCCTACCCCCTCAGAACCCCAGCTGGTCAGCTAATTAGTCTAGGCTAATTGGGCCTGGGCAGTGAGGAGCAGCTAGCGGGCTGTCCATCCGGGTAAGTTTTCTCTGTAGCCAATGCCACTTCACTTTGCCCTGACTAGGAAGCAGTGACCTCAGGCAGTGATGGCTGCCCATACTCGTGCTGTAGACAGAGAGGAGACTTCTGGGCCCTCCTGGCACAGGCAGGTTGTCAGGCCTTGCAGGTGCCGGAGGATCCCAGCAGTGTGGTGGTCATGAGAGCACTGGCCTTCCATCAAGGGCCTTTACCAAGACAGGAGTGGCTAGAGAGGGGGTTTTGGCAGGATAAAGGGACAAAGTTAATGAGTAACTCAGAAATGATTTGCTAAGTGTCCCAAAAATCCAGAGGAGAGGAGAGAAGGGAGTCCAGGTTGATAAGAATTCACTATCTGCTGGACTTGCGCTGTAGGACTCAGAAGACAGACACACCTTCCCTCTTGGAACTCAGTGAAGTTTACCACAGCAGCATCTAAACCTGGGAGAACACTGGAGTCATCTGGAGAGTTTAGGCCTCCAATTTTTAACTGCAAAAATGTTTAAACACGAGGAAAAGGTGAAATAATGGTAAAACGAACACCAGTGTACCCACCACCTAAATTCGACAATTGTTAACATTTCACTGTACAGTATGTATTTTACACAACACACACACACACACACACACACACACACGTCACTGAACACTGAACTATTTGTAAATAAGTTACAAACATGATGACATGTCACCTCTGAATCTTCTGTTTGCATCTTCTAGAATAAAGGCACTTTCACATATATCTATAATATCATTGTCACACTTAAGAAAATGAGTAACAATTCCTTTTAGCCTGGGTGATTTTTGAAAAACAAATCCCCACTCTCAGACCTACTAAACTGGAATTTTGGGAGGTAGGATGCAGCAGCCAGGAATCTATATTTTAAGTGCTTCTGGTTTTCTAATGTATCTAGCCCAGCAGTGATTTGGAGGGAGCAGGAGGACAAGACAAGAGGCATGTCACAGCTGTTGCAGAAGTTAGAGGTGCTCAGGACAAAGATAAGTATCCCTAGGCTGCAGACCCCATGGAGTTACCACAGTGAGGTGTGGTAGAGAGTGGAGCATTTAGAGAGACCAGGCTCCTCTGAATCAGGATTCACCAGGATCCCAGGACAAAGGCCTCTTGTCTCTGGTCCTCAACTCCTCTAGAAGAATACACCAGGGAGAATATCCTTTTGTTAAACTTGCCCAAACACCATCCACCACTCCAGAGCGCTAGGGTAGCTGTAGGGAATCTGTGCAAAAATAGCCCCATAGCAGGGATATGTCACCCAAGTCCCAGGCCTCCTCCTTTCACTGCCCAGGAAGAGATGTTTCTCCTTGGTTCCCTCCTACCTCCTCCACCTTCCAGGCTTCCTAAAAGAATGGAGAGCTATTCAGAGTAGGAAATGCAACCAAGTTATATCACAACAAGCACTCCTGGATCCAAAGACCCTTCCTGTCTTGCCTTCTGACCCATGCAACCTTGGCAGCTCAAAACTAGTTCTCTGGTTCTGACCCTGGCAGATGTCACAATTAAGCCCTCTAATCCCCTCCCCTGCCCCAACCACACCTTCTCCAACACACACACTTAAAGCAGTTTAGGCAGAAGAACGGTAACAGCATTTTAAATTGCCATAACACTGCACAACTCCAGGAGGTGCCATTTGCATTCAGTGCTGTGTACATGATACCTCAGAGTTGGGCACACTGAAGGCCCAAATGTGATCCTATTCCACAAGAGGACCCAGAGTCGGGGTCAGTTTTGAAATCTGGGGACCATCATATGTGGTCCCAAAGGGGAAAAAAAGGGAAAAACTCTCAAGGTGGACTGTACTGTGTCACAGCTGGATAGAATCTTTAAGGTGGGATGTGTTTCAACTCCCTTATTTTACAAATTAGGAAAGTGGGATCTAAAGATGAAAACAACACACGATGAATCCTCATCCAGAATTCTTACCCCTCTATCCATCCATCCATCCGTCCATTAAACAAATATGTCTTGACTGTTTTTCATGGTCAGCCAGGCGTAGGACGTGGTACCCACCCACATTCATCTCCCATTATCCCTTGCCTCATACCTCACAAGTGGCTGGACTCTGGCTGCCCTTACCTCTACCTGCTGTTCCACACTCAATGCCTTTCCCAGGCTTCCTCCTCGCCCCACCTGAAACAGCATTTCAGATTCTTTTTCTTCTCACTGGGTTAACTCATTCACCCCTTAAAATTAAGCTCAGGGTGTTCTTAAGTCAGAGGACCATATATTATGTTCTCAGCTATTCCAAGATCATTTTGTACAAATTACGAAAAAGGTGCTCTTTCATCTAGCCTGCTGTCTGCTGGGGCAGGAAACATAATAATTACCATATGAACATGTACGATGGCTTCAAGGTGAATGGCAGCTGCTGGAGTTGTTGTACTGCACAACCTGCCCAAACCATAGCAGGGGCCCTGTCTTAAATATCCATTTTCTGTGGTCTCTTAATATGTCATTCTTATGTGTTGTGTATGTAACTGTGTTTCACACTGAATTCCAAGCTAGCCCAATGCTAATCTCAGTGCTGGACAAAGAGAGGGTCTATCAGTTCAACAAGCATTCATTGAATGACTGATAGCATTTTACAAATCAAATGCTAATTGTTTACTTGTCCCTGTTCCTCAGGAGTCTACAGGCTCCTTAAGAATGGAAACACTTAACTTTTAATTTCCAGTGTCTAAGACTCAGTAGGTGCTCAATAAATCTTGGTTGAAGGAATGAGTAAGTGAATGGATGAAAAGAGCAAGCTCAGAAGGCTTTGATTAACTCAGTTCCAAGTGCAGCTGGAAAAACAGGAAACTCAGACACAGGAAACACCAAGTATTTTCTAATGCAGATTTTTAAAGTCCTTACAGAAGCTTCACTACTATTGGCTTTCATTCTAGCATATCCAGATGGCAGGGTTGAGGATGGCTCAGCTGTTTCCTTACTTAGATTCTCTCTCCTTTTGTACTACTGGGTGTTCTTCGCAATGCTATTCAAATAATAATGATGATAATAATAGTATCTAACACATATGGTCTTAATAGATGTCAGAAACACTTTTAAGCACTTTACATATGTCAAGTCATTTAATCTCTTAAACAACCTTGTGAATCAGATACTATTGATACTCCCACTTTTCAGATGAGGAAATTGGGTATATGGAAGTTAAGTGACTTTTCACCCAAAAAGCTGAGATTCTAACATGAACAATCAGGCTTCAGCATCTGCACCTAGCTTAACTGCTGTTCTGATGGCCTGGTCTCCAGAGGACCCCCTTCAAATTAAGAGGCCTGTAATTTGGAATCCTACCCTGTATTCCCATTGGGTTCCACCTGCTCTGTCTTCAGAGCCTGCCTCAGAGACTGCTAGATTCTGTCTTTTGTCTTTGCAGATCCTACTGAATGACTGAGAGGATGCTCAGCCCCCTGGCCTCTGACAACTAGTTCAGGGTGATCATCACCACTTAAAATTGAGAGAGGAGTCTTTTTGCTCTCACTGTATCTGCACCCTGTCTCCTGTGCTACCTCCAGCTGCAACTCCAGTGTGCCACACTGCGTCACATGGAAAGTGACATGAATTGACTCGTAGTGGCTTCTTCTTAGTAGGCTTGCCGAGTAGAGAAACCTCTCCACAGCTGAAATGGAGTCTCTGTCTCTAGGGGTCATTCCCAAACTACAGAACCAGGAAATAGCACCCCCCTAGTCCCTCAATCTGTGGTGGGATCTTTTTCTTCCAATATGGTCTTTAAATTAGAAAGCATATTAGCATGTCAGATACACCTGCCATCAACATAGCTCAGCAGCGCCCACGTAACAGTGAAGAGTAATTCTCAGCCCTTCCCTCATCTACTCTTTCACTTTGCTTCTAAGTTTAATAGTTTCACTGTTTAGTTGTTACTAATTTCAAACTTAGAAAAACATTTCAAAAATAAGAATAGCACCAGGCATGGTGGTTCAGACCCATAATCCCAATACTTTGGAAGGCCAAAGCAGGAGAATTAATTGAGCCCAAGAGTTCAAGACCAATCTGGGCAACTGTATTAGTCCCTTTTTATACTGCTACGAAGAACAGTTCAAGACTCAGTCATTTATAAAGGAAAGAAGTTTAATTAACTCACAGTTCAGCATGGCCGGGGAGGCCTCAGGAAACTTACAATCATGCTGGAAGGTGAAGGGGAAACAAGGCACCTTCTTCACAAGGTGGCAGGAAGGAGACATGCCAAGTGAAGGGGAAAGTACCCCTTATAAAACCATCAGGTCTCATGAGAACTCACTATCATGAGAACATCATGAGGGAAACTGCCCCCATGATCCAATCAGCTCCACCTGATCTCTCCCGTGACACATGGGGATTATGAAGATTATGGGGATTATAATTCAAGATGAGATTTGAGTGGGACACAAAGCCTAACCAGATCAGCAATACAGTGAGGCCCTGTCTCTAAAAAAAAATAATAAAATAAGAATAGTAGAAAGAATTCCCAAATGCTCATCATCCAGATTCACCTCTTATTCACAATTTCCCCCATCTGCCTTCTCACTGCAGTATTCTTTGTAGATTAGTAGAGATAGATGTAGAAAGATGATTCTTTCCTAATCTCCTGAGAGTTAGTTGTGGACACTATGACCCTTTACCCATCAAGGACATTCGTGTATATTTCTAGGGATAGGGTATTCCCTTATGTGACCATAATATAGTCCTCAACTTCAGTCAATTGAACATTGACACATTGTGTATCTAATCTGTCATCCATATTCCAGTTTTATCAATTGACCCTATTATGTGTTTCATAGCATTTTCCTCCTCCAGTACAGGTTCCAGTCTAGGGTCTGGTATTGCACTTGGGTGTTATTCTCCCTAGCTTTTTTATGGCATTGGCATTTTTGAAGAATATAGCTTCCCCCCACCCCCCGCTACCCTTTTTAAATTTTTGAATTTTCCTGATGTTTCTTCCAGATTTAAATTCAGGATATGCCTTTGTGGCCAGAGGACTATATAGACTCTGTTGCATCCTTTCTGAGGTCTCACATCCGGAAGTGTAAGATGTCCATCCCATATTAAGTTTTCTCTTTTGGTATCTTCTCCTCAGAGGAGCTTTCTCAGAAGTTTTCCTGGTGAAGCAAAGACTAACTGGGAAGCTCTTTGCCCTGAAGTGCATCAAGAAGTCACCTGCCTTCCGAGACAGCAGCCTGGAGAATGAGATTGCTGTGTTGAAAAAGTGAGTGGGTTGATTGGATGTCACTATGGGATTATAACATTTTATCCACAAATTACCTTCAAGAAGGACTAGGGCTGGATTTCTGAACCCAAAGGCATTGCTCCCTTTGATTGAGTTGATGGGTCAGTTCAGTCAATTAGCTAAGTTTAGTTGGACAGCTGCCCTGGCTGAATTTTTTTTTTTTTTTTTGGCAGCAAATTGATTAGCAAACCCACTGGTGGCAGAATTGGTTTGTGCACATAGGCTGGAGAGTAATTAGCTCAAAGGAACAAAAATCAATTGAGGGCCAACATCAGAAAAAGTCAATAATTAAGGAGGCAACATAAGATCTGGAAATTAGCCTCAATTTATACCAAAGCAAATGGAGGTACAGCATCCCGGTCGCCATGATGAGAGCAAAACTAACAAATCCTCAAATGTTTACAGCAAGACTATTACAGCAGACCCTTGTTAAACCCTCATGGTATACCAAAAGTGTGTTAGGCACATGAACACAGGATCAGGACCACAAGGATGAGGGAGACAAAATTCCTTACCCTCAGGAGCCTACATTGGACACAGAAGTGCCCCTAAGAAAATCCAATGAAATTAGATGTGAGTCACTCTGGCAGAAGGCAGAGTTTGGAGGAGATAAAGATTCATTTTGCCTATGTGTGTGTTTTTATGAGTATGAGTTATTGGGCACACTTTCAAAGAAGATTGACCTTGATGGATGACTCACACCTTGTGGGGGCAAGAAGGGCAGTGCAGAAAGGGAATTCAGGCCAAGAGCAGCATGAACTTTAATGTAGAACAGTGAAAATGCAAGGGCTGTTAGGGAAGAGTGAGTATTGGAAACCTCTGTATTTAGAGTGCATGGTATTAAGAGACAAGTGATGAAACTAAAATCATGAAATGAGACATGATTACAAAGGATCTTAGATTGCCATGATAAGGAATGTTGGCTTTATTCTGCGGGCAAAAAGAAGAGTCACATTGTCTGATTAAGAGGTTGGAGCTATTCCTCTCAAGCACGACGGAGGATGGATTGGAGGGTACCAGCCTAGAAGACAGGAGGCCAATTATAAGACTTTCGCAATAATTTAGGCATGGATTGAGAATACAAGCAAAGGTAATGACACAATCATGTGTGCCTATAAGGACTTGATACGAGAGATGTTTCAGAGAGAGAAGTGATTGGGTTTGGGATTGTCTGGTAGAAGTGTACAAGACAAAAGCATTAAAAGAGCCCCTGAGATTGAGCAATTAATTGAAGAATATCATTGCTTGGGGTAGAGAACAAAAAGATGTGTAGGCTTGGATGAAATAGAAAGAAACTGGTTGGAACATACTGAATATAAGTATCCACCTATCTCCACATGAAGACATCCGGTAACATGCAGGAGACATAGGCCTGGGATCCAGGGATATTAAGGCAAAGAAAGATTCTCAACTAATTGAGAGCAAGGACCACGTCATCTTTCTTATTATTGCCTTGTATCAACAGTATTTATGCTCAATAAATGTTTGTTCAGTGAGTGAATAATTGATAAATTAATGTTAGCATTGCCAGCTTATGAGTATAGTTGAATCCACCAAGTGACAACTGTGACAGGTCCATATTTTCTATAATATCTTAAAGAAGATAGCTACTATTGATTATGTGTTTACTATTCCCCAGGCACTGTACTAAGCATTATGTATTATCTCCTTTTATCCTGATACAATTCTATAAGAGATATATACTTCTCAGACAAGGAAAGTAAGGGTTTGAAAACTGGAATAAGCCAGCTGAAGTCACCTAAGTGCCTGATCTAGATCTGAACCCAGGCCTGACTGACTCTGAGTCTAAGCTCTTAGCCCCTGTGCTGCACAGCCAGGAGTAAACTTCCTAGAGAATTTTTTCCTTTACAGGCATGCACGGCATTGCTGCTGGGTAAGCTGAGTCCCTCCACTAATATGATCATTCTGCTTGGCTCAGTCTCTGAGTAATCCCAAACAAGGGTAATCGAGGGCTGGACTTCTCTACCATGATGCTATCGACATTTTGAACCAGATAATTATTTGTGGTGTCGGGGGCTGTCCTGTCCATTGTGGGATGTTTAGCAGCATTTCTGCCTCTACCCACTAGATGGCAGCAGCACATCCCCCTGCCCTAGTCATGACAGCCAGCAGCACATCCCCCTGCCCTAGTCGTGACAATCAAACACGTCTCAAGATATTGCCCAATGTTCCCTGAGAGGCAAAATAGTACCTGGTTGAGAATCACATAAGTCATTCCACGAACTAACCCCAAAAATAAGCATCTGCCTTAATACAGGGAGATTAAGGCAAAGATTCTCACAACATCCTGGAACACTAGTTTTTCAACACTTCCTTCATGGTTATCCAAGAGGAGTCTCAGCTCACCTGAATCCCTCCCATTCTATACAGGTTAAGCATTCCTCATCTGAAATCCAAAGTGCTCCAAAATCAGAAACATTTTCAGCATTGACAGGATGCCACAAGTATAAAATTCCACACCTGACCTCATGTGACAGACAGGTCACAGTCAAAATGCATTCAAAACTTTGGTCCATGCACAAAATTATTTTTTAAATATTGTGTAAAATTACCTTCCCGCTATCTGGATAAGGTACATATGAGACATAAACGAATTTCATGTTTAGACTTGGGTCCCATCTCCAAGATACATCATTATGGATATACAAATATACCAAAAACTCTCCTAGTCTCAAACATTTTAAATATCAGATACTCAATCTGTACTTTTTTATTAGCACCATGCTCTAACCAGCTGAGCTAACCGGCCTCTATTCTGTACTTTTTTAATGCAATATTTCTAACATCCAAATACCCACTTTGTAGGATAATCTAGCGTTGGGAACTCCCTTAGCCTTCCTCTGTTCTTCTAACTCTTTTAGTAACGTTTAAAGAGATTCCTGGTGTAACAAGGAAATGTTTGTTTCCTGAAGGAAGGATAATCAATTATTCATTCAATAAACATGGACCAAGCACCACCATAGGAGTCTTTTCTCTGGGATTAATTTGTGACAGTCTACTTATTATGAAGGCTTCACAAAGACCTGGTCTTCCTAAACATCGCCGTCGAAAGCCTCCAACGGGAACTTTTGGGATAGGTCTGCATTCTTTGTCTGCACCACGTGAACCACATGCCTTTCATCACACACTTTCTTTTTCCCAGGATCAAGCATGAAAACATTGTGACCCTGGAGGACATCTATGAGAGCACCACCCACTACTACCTGGTCATGCAGCTGTAAGTGAAAGGTGACTTGCTTCCTCTACAGAGGCCTGGTGGGGCCTGGGAGGCCTAGGGGAGGTTGGTCGCTGGTGAGGGATGGATGGTGATTCAAAAACAAAAATGAAGACTTCATTCAAGAGGCTCGGAAATGCCAAGGATTCTTTTAGATTAAGTGTGCCTCTGGTCACGGGCAGGTTCTATGTGGCCCACAGGGTAAACCTGGGCTGATTATTGAGCTGCTTTGCACCAGGACAACCCTACCAGTGATTAGGATATTTCCGAACAGTCAGCAAATAGCTGTGACCCCAACCCATCCATGCCCTTCTGCTGCCCCACCTCTCCTTGCCCCTCACAACCAAGCAACTGAAGGGCTGATGTCAGACTAACAAGGAGTCACCAGAACCCTTTTCTGTCACCATGGCTTTAGTCTATTTGGACCAATACATGTTCATCAAACTGGATGGTAAATGTTTTAACATCACTCTGGCATAAAATTACCGTAGGAGCAGAAGCCACAGGTAGATATATTTCAATATAAAGAAAGGTTTTCTCAAAAGAAAGCCACCCAAGTTAAAGACAGGTTGTGACTGTGTGTGTCCATCTGTAGGACAGAACTGGTGCTTCATTAGAAAGGTCTCTGTATCATTGCCACATCCAAACAACAGTTCTGTCTGACAGCGACTGCTGTAGAGGTTGGTCGGTGTTTGTGAGGGCTCAGCATTGGGCTCAAAGGCACTTCTGTTTGTAAAGTACACACACACAAACACACTTGCACATGAACACACACACACACCCCCACACACACCCCCTACTGTGCAATCTCAGCCTGGCTGGACACAACGTGGTTTTTGGCTGATGAGCTGATTCCTAAGAAACTTGAATGAGCTAACTCAGGTCTAAGCAGCTGATTAACCTGGGGCTCATCTGAGGCTCTCTAAAGAGAGGTAGCAGGCAGTCAGGGAGTGAGGTAGGAAGGGCCCCTAGTGGCACTAACAAGTGCCCAGGGACCATCAGGCACTTCAATGAGGCCAAGCCAACAGGATTAGCACACAGTTATTCAGAAGGCAGGGAGGCAAGGAGGTGGGCAGGGTTGGATGTCCCTGAGGAGACACCAAGCCTCCTCAGAGCATAGCTGCAGGACCGAGACCCCTCAGGGTCAGGAATGCATAGCTCTCTACAAACAGCGTATTTCCTGCAGGCCTCCAGCTCTTATAGGAGAGCCCAAAGCCTGAAGACCAGAAGCCAAAGAGCAGGATGAGGTGAATTTTCATCAGAGGAATTCTGTTTCCTCCTCATTGTTTGGGCATGGATGGCCGCATCTAATGTCATGGGACAGTGGTAAGGGGGACTAGGAGGGTGAGAAGACTGAAACCCTTAGCTCATGGTTGAAATGGTCTGGGAATATTTATCTCAGAGAAGAGAAGGGCTCCAGAGAGCGTTTCACTATCTTTGCATACTTGAAAGATGCATGGGACAGGCTGTTGTTCTTGTTCTGTGCAGTCCCAATGGGTGGAATTGGGTAGAAACTGGTAGAAACTACAGGGCATCAGGTTTCAACATAATGTATAGAAACATTAGGAAGATGACAAAAAACAGTCTGTCTTAGGTGGTGGAGTGTTCTCTGACACTTATGTGTTCTAGTACTCACTAAAAAACTTCTAGGCAAAAATAGTGTAGATTGTATTCAAGAGATAGAAGTCGGACTTGATCTTTAAACTCCCCTGGGTCCTAAGATACTCTACCACTTGAGTTTCAAAGCACCCCTAAAGCCTTACCTGTAATTCCAGCTTTACAAAGCCCAATTTCCCAAAATGAAGAAAGAAATCTTGATATAAGTACAGTTAGTCTCCCTTGCATGCCTTCTCTTCCCTGCTTAATTTCAGTGTTACCTCTCTCTTTCATCATGGCTTCCTGTGTCGTAGTCCAGGAAGGAAGGCGGCTAAGAAGTGTGTCCACACTAAGGGATTAATGACTTCCCGTACAACCCCAATCAGAAGCATTTACATTTTAAAGGAAATTTCCAGAAAGAGAGAAGTCAATGCTTGACCCAAAGAAATGACTGACCAGTGGTATCCTTCCAGGTCCCCAGAGGGAATGTTCTGAGACTGGAGTAGTCCTGCCGGCAGCCCTCCAATCACCGTTCATGGGCGCCTGCCGTTCCACCAAAGCTGTGTCCCCCATGGCTACGGAGCAAACCCCTTCTCATTACTTTGACCTGAAATGAGAACTGAATTCCTGCTCTTGATCCTATGCCCACAGTGTATCTGGTGGGGAGCTCTTTGACCGGATCCTGGAGCGGGGTGTCTACACAGAGAAGGATGCCAGTCTGGTGATCCAGCAGGTCTTGTCGGCAGTGAAATACCTCCATGAGAATGGCATCGTCCACAGAGACTTAAAGGTGTCAAGCCGGGAGTCCTGGGTGGGAAACAGATAATGATCCTTAAGGAAGCTGCATGGGTTATGGGACACCTAAGCTCCATAAAATGAGAGGGTTGGACTAGTGACTCCTAAGGCTCCTTCTGCCCTTAGATTCCTTAAACAGACCTTGGATGGGTGAACAATGGTTATTAATTTGCATCTCAATCTTTTCCTGAACCTTTCACTATGCCTTGCCCTAGTTAGATACCAAAATAATACACACATTTCTTAAACCCAGCCAGAGTCAAAACCAAATGCAACAAAATACTTACTGAGGGCCTACATTGTACTAGGCATTGCACTGGACTTTGAAGAGATCAGACACCATTAACCAAAGGTTGATTCCCTCAAAATGCAAACAGTCCTGGGGTAGTTGGAAGTGAGGGGAGGAAAGGGTGAGTATATCAATGGTTATAAGACTGAGCAACATCAGAGCCATAAGCAAGATGCAAAGTGCTGGGGTGCAGGGGTGAGGGTGCAGGTAGGAGGAAGGAGGGAAGAATGAGGGAGGATGAGCTGGCGTTGAAGTCAGGGGCACAGGGCTCTGCTTCCTATGGAATTCTGTAGCGAGGGGAAGGAAAAATACTTGCTTCAGGTGGTGATATCCTACACTACGTGTTTTTTCTCCTACAGCCAGAAAACCTGCTGTACCTCACCCCTGAAGAGAACTCGAAGATCATGATCACTGACTTTGGTTTGTCCAAGATGGAACAGAGTGGCGTCATGTCTACTGCCTGTGGGACCCCAGGCTACGTGGGTGAGTCTGGGAGCAGGAGGAAGGTTGACCAGTTGGCTACATTCAACCACGCATGTGCCTATCATTCATAGAAAGGGGTGATTCTGAGAACATAGGGTTCAACTTCAGGGGGCTATCCAGGTAGGACAACCACTTGCAAGGTTTAGGGCTAGCCAATTCATCCATCTCTGGATCTGCCCCCACTGCTCCCAAATTCTACATTTTTAAAGACTGCCTACCCCTGAGCCCTCCACAGCCCCTGCCTAGGCTTTGGCTCTCATTTTTGCAGACAGACTTCCAGCCTTTGTCTTTCCAGCTGGACCAGGGGCAGACAAGATCACAAACCCAGAGATCAGCAGAGAGCTGAGGGGTTGCACACCGACCCCACTCCTTTCTCTCAGTCTGGAGGAGACATCAGCCCCCAGTTATTGGGAGCCTGGAAGCATAGGATATTGAATTTGGGCCTGAGGAATCCAGAAATTGGCTCCTAAATGTCCGCCCAAGGAAGCACTCTGGGAAACTGGCAGAGGTGGGGCCTCCTGCTTGAATAGCCCTGTGGGTTTCCACGGTCCCAAAAAGAGTGAAAGCAGGCAGGGAACCTGGGAGAGTATTCCTGGGATCTACAGGACAGAAAGCTGAAACTCAGAACATCTGCTCCTGTTCCTTCCCCCTTCACAATCATCACCTGTTTGCAGTTGGGTAATGAGAAGGAGAGCACTGACTCAAGAGAAGGAATCTACCCTCCCAGAAAGGCAGGTCATTCACTCACCGGTAGGTATTGAGTCTCACCAGGTACAAAGCTCTGGTAGCTGCGATAAATACAGAAGGCAGTTCTCTATGCCCCACAGGGCTCCTAATCAGAGGAAGTCATGGCTCAGGCCCTCTGAAACCTCTCAATCTGATGGGGCAGACTAAATGCATCCCCTCAGAAGGTACCCAGAGTCTGATGGGAGAGGTACTGCCTTTGCTCCAGGAGCTCCTAATCTAATGGCAGAGACTCAGCCTCTGCCTCCTGGGGGCTCCCAGGCCTGTGGGAGAGAGACAGCAGCCCTACACTGAAGATCGCCCAGTCTGAAGGGAGAGAGATCACTCTCGCCCTGGGAATCTCCTATCTGAGTGAGGAGACAGGCCTTGCCTTCAGAGTGTACTCAGTGTAATTGGGGATCCCCAGTCTGACAGGGGAGTCATAGACCCTGTCACAGGGAAACTCCCAATCTAATGGAGAAGTCACAGTCTCTCTTTGTGGGAAGATTTAGTCTTCCCAGAAGAGACACAGCCCCCACCCGTAGGGAGTTTTCAGTCCCATAGAAACACCACCATCCCATGGTCTTCCCCAGTCCTCTTCTCTAAGCCTGATCTTCAGCCCCCACCCCAAAGCCCTCTCCTCTTGCCACCGGCCCTGACTCTGCCCTTGGTCTGCTGCAGCTCCAGAAGTGCTGGCCCAGAAACCCTACAGCAAGGCTGTGGATTGCTGGTCCATCGGCGTCATCACCTACATATTGTGAGTAGACGCTGGCCTGGGCTCAGCTGCCGAGAAGTCTCGGAGCCTGCTTACCCCTTCTCGTTCCCACCCCTGTCTCAGCTCCTCCTCCAGGCATGTGCATGTGCACAGACAGGCACACGGGCACACACGCAAACACGCACACGCATACATGTACACACAGCTTCGAAGCTTCCTCTGTCATGACCTCCACCGAGTTTTAAAACAGAGCTCAGCGCGAAACCACTGCACAGCCACCTAGCACCCCGTCCTCTTGCACCCCTGCGCCATTTACTGCCTGTAAATGTGTTGTGTTCCACTCTGTGGAATGAACGGTGAAAAACAGAGAGGCCAAGCCGAGCTTGGAAGCCAGGTGGACCCACTGTTCCTGCACCTCAACTTTCTCTCCCAGGGCAAAACCGTGTCCTGGGTGAAGCTGGTCCGCGCCTCTCCTTTCCACTCCTCTCCACACATTCCCAAGCTCTCCCTCTCCTAGCCTGCTCATCACCTCTTCCCCACCATCCCTCCTCACCTATAGCAAACTTTGCTCTTAGGAAAATAACCTGGTTTCAGTTCTCTCCTCCATGTATGTTGAATAAGTACTCTCATTTATTTACTCAACAAATATTTGCTGCCTATCTACTCTGCATCTATCCCTGTGCTAGGTTCTAAAGAATACAGCACGAACAACACAGCCTAAATAAATCCCTCATCAAACTTGCATTCAAGTAGACAGTCTAC
This sequence comes from Cacajao melanocephalus, assembly GCA_963573385.1. Lineage (NCBI taxonomy): Eukaryota > Metazoa > Chordata > Mammalia > Primates > Pitheciidae > Cacajao > Cacajao melanocephalus. The sequence continues at coordinate 166,690 of CAUYLG010072695.1, read as the reverse complement.
CGTCTTTCTTAAAGCATCCATGAGTCAGGGAACGTACAAGGAGAGGTGGCGAGGGTTGAGGGAATAATGTATTTAGGGACCTTCTAGGGATGCCTGTGCCAAGCCTTGGCACTTACATAGACACTTTATGGGACCTGTACCATTTTTGAATCAGAGGCAGATCTGTGTCCCCATGTCTGGGACCTTCAGTGACCACCTGTGTATGCAGTGGGAGCCGGGGGGAGCAGAGAGGCTGTCCCAGGGAGGACAGGGTTGTTCAGCAGTGTACTCCCTTCCTGTCCTGCTGCAGGCTCTGTGGATACCCCCCATTCTATGAAGAAACGGAGTCTAAGCTTTTCGAGAAGATCAAGGAGGGCTACTATGAGTTTGAGTCTCCGTTCTGGGATGACATTTCTGAGTCAGGTAAGGCCAGTAGGCGTGAAGGAGAGATAACAGGCTCAAGGCAGAGGCTGCCAAGAGAAATGAGCTTAACAAAGGATGACAGTCCTGGCTCTTTAAAGTCCCTGGGGATCTTACAGAACAGGCTGCCAAGGAAAGCGGAGAAATCTTCATCTGCTTCAAAGACCTGATAAATTATTTACATCTAAGGGCCATGATTTTGTTTTTCTGGGGGCAGAACCACAGTATGCCTGATAAGGAGATGGGGGTGGGGCAGTTCAGATGAGGGGCCAGGAGGGCAGAGCCAGGTGGCGAGGGGTGAGTTCCAAGTGACAGCAGCAAAACCAAGGGGTTAGATACCAAGAAAGAGCATGCAATGTCTGTGTGTGAGAGAAGATGGTCATTACGTGATTTTTGGAGCTGTTAAGTGGAAATCAGAGCTAGAAGAATCCAGCAGTCACATGCGTGCCCATGTGCCAGTGCTGGCCCGTTTCAGTGCAAGCGCACACACATGTGATGTGCAGGCCCATGGGGGCCTCGTGACTAGTGATGCTCCTGCAGTGCTGTGTGGGTGAGGCGGCTTGGAGCCTCTCTTCTTCGGTGGTTTATGGTGGGTTGTTGTTAGGTGGTTTGGATTTTTTTTTTTCCCTCTTCTAAGACTCTTAAAATTGCCTCTTTGGAAGATCAGCTAAAGATGCATTCACTGCCACCCACTAGCCTGGAAGTAAATTTTTATCAGTCGTGAAATCTTGTCCTTAGTCATGTCTCTGATTGCTCCCCTTAGCCAAGGACTTTATTTGCCACTTGCTCGAGAAGGATCCGAATGAGCGGTACACCTGTGAGAAGGCCTTGAGTCACCCCTGGTGAGTGAGACACGGAGTGGACTCTAGACCCCGGCTCTGTGGTTCCCAAAACCATGCTGACTCATTCACATTGCATTCCTCCGGAATCTGCTTGCCCCGATCCATTTAATGTTGATGAGCAAGGACCATGCCATCGTGCATGAGGCCCAGGTGGAGATTCAAACAGCATTGGGTAGAGCAGGTTCTGATGCAAGGGTAGCAGCTGAGTTGTCTGGTTAAGTGCGGGAGGCAGATGCAGCTGAGCACTGTCATTCAGCACTGGGACAGGGTGCAGTGCTCAGGACTAGTTACTCAAGAGGTGCCAGGAATGGGAAACTCCATCCTGTCCTTAAGAGCTTTGTTTTACTCAGGGATCAATAACTATTCCAGGTGAAGTGATTTAAGAACAATTGCAAAGCAACCAATTGGCAAAATAGGAAAAGAAAATCTTAAAATACTTTTTCACGTTACTACCCATCTGCATTTACAGTAGCTCCTCACTTCCTACCCCAGCAAGCCTGGATTCCTTTGTCTTTCCAGTTGTCCCTAATCTGTCCTGACCCTTTATCTCTAGCCTCTTTTCCCAGGATCCCCAGCATACCTTCTCTGTCCAGTTAGGCCTGGGAGTTATACTTGTCTCCCTGCCATCCCTTACCCTGCATACCAAGCTCTTTCTTAACTGTACCGTGGAGCAGATCATTCCCACCACCTAGAATGTCCTGCCTCTTCCCCTATATGTAGCCATCCTTCAGGATCCAGCTCAGTCTGTGCCCTTCCCTGAAGCCCCTGATTCCTGCAGCCCATGCCAATCTCCCCAGTTCTCTTTATAGTCACACCGCTGACCATGCGTCACTGTAGTCCACAGCGTGAACAACACCCCGCACCTAGACCGTAAGCTCCTAGGGGTCAGGGCCCGTGTCTCTTACTTCTCGAGATCTGTTAGTAGTTGGCATGGTACTATGCACACAGCAGGTGACTGAGGAACACTTGAGACCAGTGAATAAGAGGCTAAGGGGATAGAAAAGGGGCACGCTGTACCAGATGGCCTTATGGAGGAAGGCTTCCAGGAGGAGGTGGGTTCTAGACAAGGTTTTGAGCTAAGGGATAGTGACTACCCTAGTGCCCTGTGATGCTGGGTCCAATAAACTTTTTCTACAAAGCAGCAGATAGTAAATATGTTAGGCTTTGCTGGTGATACTGTCTTTGTGGCAACTACTCAACCCTGCTGTCACAGTGCAAAAGGAGTCACAGACAATACCTGAATTGGTGGGCGCTGCTGTGTCCCCGTAAAACCTCATTTACAAAAACAGCCAATGGGTAGATGTGGCCTATAGGCTATAGCTTGTTGACCCTGCTCCAAAAGTTGTTGATTTTTTCAAAGCTAAAGCCCACTATGACCTGACCCGGGGGACAGAGGAGCCTTGGTTGCAGCCCTTTCCTGCTCTGGGCTGCCCTTCCTCTGCACACTCTACCCAGCTCTCACCTGGACCTGCAGGCACCCTGCCCATCCCCTGGCTGAGTGTCCATAGCCACCCAGTAGCCAGGTGTCCCCTCTTACATCCACAGGATTGACGGGAACACAGCCCTCCACCGGGACATCTACCCGTCAGTCAGCCTCCAGATCCAGAAGAACTTTGCTAAGAGCAAGTGGAGGGTGAGCTGTCCTCTCCAGGGGGTGGGCAGGCTGCTCTGGACCCCTGGAGGCTGGGCTGGTGGGAGCTGACAAAAGGGCTTTCCTTGGGATGTCCTAGAAGGCACTGGAACTCCCTGTACCCTCTCTGAAATAGGAAGTGGGCACACAGGTTTCAAGAGGCCACAAGGCAAAGGGAAAGCTTAAGCCCCGAGGCTCTCTGAGGTTCCAGAAGGCCAGAGGCTGCTCTTGTGTCTCCTTAGCAAGCCTTCAATGCGGCAGCTGTGGTGCACCACATGAGGAAGCTACACATGAACCTGCACAGCCCGGGTGTCCGCCCAGAGGTGGAGAACACGCTGCCTGAAACTCAAGCCTCAGAAGCCTCTAGACCCAGCTCCCCTGAGATCACCATCACTGAAGCACCTGTCCTGGACCAGAGTGTAGCAATCCCTGCTCTGACCCAATTGCCCTGCCAGCATGGCCGCCGGCCTCCTACCCCCGGTGGCAGGTCCCTCAACTGCCTGGTCAATGGCTCCCTCCGCATCAGCAGCAGCCTGGTGCCCATGCATCAGGGGTCCCTGACCGCCGGGCCCTGTGGCTGCTGCTCCAGCTGCCTGAACATTGGGAGCAAAGAGAAGTACTCCTATTGCTCTGAGCCCACACTCCTCAAAAAGGCCAACAAAAAACAGTACGTATTTTCAGCCAAAGATGGAGCCCCAGCTTGGGCCTGAAAGCAGGCAACAGGACTGAAAGAAAATGGACACAAAGGCCTCTCTCACTCACAGGCAGCTCTAAAGGGTGGGATGAGCTCTGGATCAGGGGGCAAGGAAAATGCTTCCAGCCCTGTCCCCATCACTTCCTAGCAGTGAGGCCATTGACAAGTCAGTGAATGTCTCTGCCTCTAGTTTGCTCATTTGTAAAATGGGTTGAAGTCTATTTACCTGCTCAGCCTGCCTCAGAGGTGCTGCAAAAGGTTAGTGAAGCAACAGAGATGGTAAAAGCCCACAGAAAGCTGGGTATGTGCAAGTGCTGAGCATCAGACTCCTTGAGTTTCCAGGGCCTCTGTACTTTGGAGGAGGAGGGGTAGGGGGACTTGGTTATCTTTATCTTTTCTGCAGGGTCTTGAACTTTCTGAACCTCATGAGGGGAGAGCTGAGTGGATGGCACAGGCACAAAGAACTACCACCTCTGCCCTGCCCCACCAACGCTGCTTCTTCTCTCCTCAAATACTTCAAAGGTCATTGTTTCATTTCCTTTCTAGGAACTTCAAATCGGAGGTCATGGTACCAGTTAAAACCAGCGGCAGCTCCCACTGCCGGGCAGGGCAGACTGGAGTCTGTCTCATCATGTGATCCCTGGAGCCTGTGCCTGTGTCACTGTAATTTTCAGGTGAGGAGGGTCACAGTGTGAGGCTTGGGGAGAGCTTCTGTCCCAGAAGAGAACCCCATGCCGAAGAGTGAGTGATGGAGTCTGAGGTGGCAGCTCCGCCCTCGCTCTGAACCCCTTTCCCTTGCAGGAGAGATGTTCAGCTCCTCTGCTCTTTCAAACCTGGTGTCTATGTGGCAGAGGGAGGAAGGCAGAGCAAGTAGCGCAGAGCCTAGCAGGAGTGGTTTCTGGACAGAAGCACCAGCCTGCTGCCGCGGGGGCAGCCCCTCACAGGACGCCTGGGAGGGAGCCCCAAGGCATGGAAGCCTTGTTGAAGCTGTGGGCAGGAGGAGCGGCGCCTACCAGCTTCCAGGTCTCCCTGACCTGCCTGCTCTATGCCCCCACACCCTACGTGCCGTGGCTCTGTGCAGTGTACGTAGATAGCTCTCGCCTGGGTCTGTGCTGTTTGTCGTGAAAAGCTTAATGGGCTGGCCAGGCTGTGTCACCTTCTCCAAGCAAAGCCATATGGAGCATCTACCCAGACTCCCACTCTGCACACACTCAGTCCCACCTCTCCAGTCTCCATCCTCTTGGCCAGATTGGGCTCATTAATGTCGTTGCCTGCCCATCTGCATGAATGACGGGCAGCTCCCCATGGTGGTCTGCCTGTGAACTCTTCAAGTTCTAATCCTTAACTCCAGGATTAGCTCCCAAGCGTGCTGAGACCCAGCCAGCCTGCTCCCAGCACACTCCTGGCCCCTCTCCCTGCCTCAATCTAAAAGCAGTGCCACACCCTCCAAAGTGGAATAGAAATAAATTCATGAGTAAGGGCTGCAAGGAATTATCCTGACCACATGCCCTCCGTGCACACACCCCATTGAGTTAACATTGGAAGTTGACTATTTCAATGTCTGCCAGGAGTTCTAATCCTGCCTCTGTTCCCCTTACTCTCCTTGAAAGTCCGGTGCACCATTCTTGTCCTTCCCCAGTTTTCTCGCCCTCCACCCCTCCAGCTTCATGCTCAGTGTTGTGCTCAATAAAATGGACTTATTTTTCTCTATGAGGCTTCATTTGCTTCTTTCAAAGTCAGAAGCAGTTCAGGGACTTCTGAGCATGTCTGCAGTAGAGAGTACATGGATGGCTGGAGACAGCAAGGAACCGGCAGTTGCAGCTGAAGTGCATATAGATGTGCATACAGCAGCGCATATAGTGCTCCAGGTACCCAGGGACATGAGTTACACCATGGACTCATTAATCCTCACAACAACCTCTTGGGGCAGGTTCTGTTGGAATCCAGGCAGTCTGGCTTTAGCGGCCATTCTCTTAATGGCCATATTAGATGAGCCTGAGTTTGAGCCCCAGCTATGCCCGACCTGCCATATCTGTGACCTTGGGTAAGTTACTTAGCCTTTTGTGCCTTGTTTTCCTCACTTATCCAATGGGAATAGCAGTGCTGCCTGCCTCGTGAAATGATGCAGATGATGTGCCCAGCCTAGTGGCCAAAAATTATTGAAATAACAATGATCAAGAAGTTAATGTAGATAAAATGTCTAGCACAGTGCCTGCTTGGGCCACAGTTAACACAAAAATGTCCATGCTGTTCCAGATCACCTCCACCCCACCTGCCACACATATCCATTTACAACTTCTATTTAAGATCCCAAGAGACACAGATTCTAGTCTTAGTCCTGCCTCTGGAAGATGTGTGAATTTGGACGTTCCTTCCCTTCCCTGGATTTCTATTTCCCCACCTGTAAACAAGAAGTTGAATCACTGCTTAAAGATGAAAACTGCTTGTCTGGTCTCTCAAGGATAGACTCCTTCAGCTCCTCGGGAAGAGGAGTCCAGACTCCCTACATCTGGGTGTCCAGCAAGCCAGGTGGAACAGAAGGAGCAGGCTATGGACTTGAACAGAAGAGGCCCCATGAACCCCAAATGGGAGGCAAAAACAGTAGCAGGAGTCTACCCAGTGAGGAGACAGGCCGTTTTTCCTCATTGAACCTCTAGGCTCTTTTCCAAAGATTTTTATTGGGCTTTGCATTTTCACATCACTTTCGTTAAGTTTTTGTGTTTGGTCCAGGATTCCGCCCCAGTGGAGAACTAAAGGCAGGGGTTACTGCCCAGCCCATCTTCCTTGACTTGAGAGCTTTTAGTGACAATGGCATCCCAATCGCCACCATCTCCATCAGTCAAGTGTAACCGTTCCATTGGCTCAGGCTCAGCTGTAGCCCAGGGTAATCTTAACAGATGCACACCAAGGGTGGTCCAGGCTGCGCTTTAGGGTGCATGAAAGTCTCCTGGAGATAGAAAGCATTCCAACCCAGTCTGCCCCCAACCGAAAGCAAAGGGGTCAGATGAGTGGAGCAAGGGGCTAGAAGCTGTAGCATCACTTGCAGGTGGCATAGTAGAGCACCCGCCCATTGATGTGGTCACGGATCTGCTCCACACGCTTCTCCAGTCCTGTCAGATCCGCTGAGCGCAGCATGATGGCTTCGCTGCCTCGCAGCAGCTCTGACTCCATTTCTAAGGCAAATGGAACAGCAGCAGGAGGAGTTGATGGTGAGACTCCCAAAGACTCCCAACCCTTCCTTCCCCTCCTGCTAACTGGAGGTAGCATGTGCAGAGGAATCCCCTCCAGAGAAATCTGGCCTCTAAGGCAGTGGGGCCCCTCCAGCTTCTTGCCTCTCCAGCCCCTTTCGCATGCTTAGAAACCTGGCAGGGGCCAAACCCAGCAGGCCCCCACTCCTAATTATCCCTGGGTTCCTGATCCTCTGGGCTCTCTCAGTTGTCCCAGGCTAATGAGGGAGGACACAGACACCAAGATTAGCAACCCAGTGCTGCTGGACTCAGACAGCTGCCATCCCACCAATGATCCTCAAGTGGGCACCTTGACAAAAAAGCTGGATGGGTGTCCAGAATTCCTCCTCACTTTCCCTCCCCAAAATGCCACTCCAGATAAATCTAGCCCTCCTCCTGCAGTTCATTCTCCATACCTCCACCAGATGATGCATGGAGGTCTAAAGAACTCTGTAAGTGACTCAGTCCTGCCTGCCCCCAGTCCCTCTAGGCAGGAGTCCCTCTGTCACATCCATAAGAGGTGGTACCCAGCCTCAGCCTGAACTTTCCAGGACTGGGAAGGAGGCAGGCAGGCACTGCCTCACGAAGTTCCAATTTTAGGCAGCTCTGGTTATGAAAACAATCATCTTCTCATGAAGCCAAAATCTGACTGCCTCTTGCTTTCACCTCTTGCCCCAGGTTTGTGTCCTGGGGGTGTAACAATGTACCTTCTCTGTCCTCACATGGCAATCCTTCACATTTCTGAGGCTTTATTGTCTCCAGGTTAAATATCTCCCGTCTTTTCACCTATTCCTCATCTGATAGAATTGCTGTGTCCCACCCCGGTCACTCTCCCCCTGATGGTTGCCGGTTTGTCAATATCCCTTCTAAAGATGTAGTAGCCATCACTTGGAACACCATCCCCCAGTTGAGTTCCCACCAGCAGAGTGTAACAGTGTTATTACTGGGTTGACATTCAGCCAGTAGATACCCACATGGACTCACAGGTTGATAAAATATTTAAATATGGCCATAGTGGTTGTTAAATAGCTGCCGTTCTCTTCCCTGGTACCCACCCCCAACCCGCCTCTCACCCTGGCCAAGGCGTGATCTTCCCCCATTATCCTGCAACTAAAGGTAAATTCCTGCAAGCAGTTGCATTCCTGTTCCAATGCTACAACCTAAGGCTTTTCTGGTTAGTGGCACACCACTCCGGCTGCTAAATAGTTTTACCTTCAGCCAAGCATGGTGGCTCATGCCTGTAATCCCAGCACTTTGGGAGGCCAAGGCGGGCAGATCACGAGGTCAGGCGTTCAAGACCAGCCTGACCAACATGGTGAAACCCCATCTCTACTAAAAATACAAAAATTAGCCAGGCGCGGTGGTGTGTGCCTGTAACCCCAGCTGCTCAGGAGGCTGAGGCAGGAGAATCGCTTGAACCCAGGAGGTGGAGAATGCAGTGAGTAGAGATTGCACCACTGTACTTCAGTCTGGGCAACAGAGCGAGACTCTGCCTCAAAAAAAAAAAAAAAAAAAATAGTCTTACCATCGCCTCAAGCTATTACTCCCTTCACTTTGGCTGTTTTCTGTTCATTCACTCTTTGGGCTGCAGCAAGCATTGCTGGCTTATAACAAGCTTGCAGTTACTCAAAACTCTTGGGTCTTTTTCAGGTGAGTAACAACTCATATTTGCTCATCACTTACCAGTTATAAAGTGGTTGCAGTGGCATTAGCCACTGAGAAGCCAGGCTTCACCTGAGCTGTACGTGTGGGTTTAAGCCCAAACAAGGCCAGAGCAGGAAGTTACTTTTCTCCTTATTTCATTTCATTCGTTAGTTTCAGTCCTCCTGCTGGACTTTTGCTACTGCCTTAGAATACTGATTCTGTTGCCTGGTGTCTTAATTATCTGTTGTCCTGAGACTTGATATACAAATTATTTATCTTCACACAAATTATTGGATGAGCAGGGCAAGGAAAAGCGCTGACTTAGCCGCTGGCCCCTTCCCCTAGGTCAGCTCCTCTCACTCCACCGTTTGGGTGAGGCTGGCCATGGCCTCAGGTTTATTTATCGTCAACCCACCAGCCCAACCTTTTATGTGGTGCCCACCTGGCTACCCAACGAGACTTCTGCCGAACACTTTTGCTGCAGTTCGGAGAAACTCTGTCTGTGGCTTTCACTGAACACACCAGTCCGGCGACCCGATTATCGTATCTTAGAGATGACTCTAGCTCCCAGGAGACCTGTTCTCCTTCCTGTGGAATCTTTGGAACCCTTTCGAAAGCTACTTTTATTATGTTTCTGTCACATTCAAAACCCTTGGATGTGCTCTACTGCCTCCTGAGCTATCTCCCCTCCTCATCCTCACACTGGAAGCCAGCCACAGGGACAAGTCATGTTGACCCCAGGCCGCCCCTTACCCACCAGCTCCTCAGCAACCCTCCTCTCCTGTCCCTGTGTCAGAACTCACCTTGTTCCCTTCCAATACCCTTGGGCTAATGCCCTTCCTCTTCCTGACAGCTTCTCCCCAGCCTACACATCCTTCCAGGCCCATCTCAAATCTTCTTTTCTTACCTTCACCAAATATATCTCTCTCAAATTATTTTTCCTCTGAGCCCTGAGCTCTTATTATTTAGTCCCTATCAGAGACCACCTCATCCTGTTAAATATAGTTCTATGCATCTTAAGCATAAAGCAGTAGGAATAGAAAATTTCCATTATTTGCAATAATAGAAAAAATGGTCCTATTAATTGCAAGCTTTTTGAGAGCAGGCCAAGTCATGGGAACATCTCTGCATTCCCCAGCCTCATATGTACTAGATGCCCAGAAAACTCTAGTTTGATCTCACTCCCAAAGCACAGCTAGCTCCAGTAACAATGGGCTTCAGAAGCCTTGGCTTGGGTGGGACCATCCTTCACAGATGCCCAGTAGTCCATGCCCCTGAACCATTCCCTCACCTTTCATCCTGTCCATCATCTCCATGGTCTCCCCAAATAGCTCCTCTGCCTCTGTCTTCACACTCTGGATCCGGGCACCCTGCTCACCCAGTGTGGGACTCTGACCCAACCGGTCCTTCAACTCAGCATACTTTTGCTTTATTCTCTCAAATCCCTGAAAAAGGTAGAACAGTCTCAGTGTCATTGTCATCATGCAAGGTCCTAAAGACCTGTGGCCAAAGCACTTAATATCCCCCAAATTGACACAGTGGGAAGGCGCCTCCTATGAACCCCCAATAGCATTGGTTTTGCCTGTTGAAACCCCTGAGCCACAGACTATGACCTAAACTTCCGTGTTTCCCTCTTCCCATCTCCAGCTCTTGACATTTCCCACCTCTTTTCCAGCACAACGTCAGTCATAGCATAGGATGTTAATATTAAGCTGTCACTTAATAGGATACGTAGCAACATGGTCACTATGCCAGGATTGAAAGTGCCCATGTTCAATGAGCCGAGATCACGCCACTGCACTCCAATCTGGGCAACAAAAGTGAAACTCTGTCTCAAACAAAAAAAGAAAAGAAAGAAAGAAAGTGCCAATGTTTCTGGCCAGGGGGGAAGCAGGTAGTGTGCTTGAGGCACTGAGAATGGGCTCTCTGATCTCCTCTCTCATCTAATTCTGACAACCATGGAGCCCAGGTTAGGCTAAGCAAAGAGCATCTGCCCAGGCTGTGGATCCAAGGGACAAGCTCTGGATCCAGTGTCAGAGGACCTGCTTTGTAGTTCAGTTTTAGGCCTGTGAACAAGTCACCACCTCATCAGTAAAAGGAGAGGGGCCTGTAATATCCCAGCACTTTGGGAGGCCGAGGCTGGTAGATCACGAGGTCAGGAAACCAAGACCACCATGGCCAACATGGTGAAGATCTGTCTCCACTAAAATACAAAGAATTAGCTGGGCATGGTGGCACGCACTTGTAGTCCCAGCTACTTGGGAGGCTGAGGCAGAGGACTCACTTGAACCCGGAGGCAGAGGTTGCAGTGAGCCGAGATCATGCCATTGCATTCCAGCCTGGTGACAGAGCGAGACTCCGTCTCAAAAAAAAAAAAAAAAAAAAAGGAGAGGGACTGGCCTAGGTCATCTCCAATGTCCCTGAGCCAGCTATACCAAGGCAGTGAAGAGAGAATTCAGATGCTTGGCCAGGTTTGGGTTCATTCAGAGTCCTCTTCTGGTTCTGTCATTCTAAGTGCTTTTGAGTTTGTGGTCTTATAAAGTATGTAAAGTCCTCTCCTGCTCGGGACCCCCTCACTGGCTGTGCAACGTTGAGTTAACTCTGCCTTCTCTGTACCTCCTGGGCACTCAATGCCTGCTTGCTGGCACCTTCCGCAAGCCGCTGGGCCTGGACTGCCTGTGTCTCCTGCTGCCAGGCCTGGTGGCGGAGCTCCTCCATCCGTGTCCAAAAGTCACCCAGCTGCTTGGTCATGCTTGTCACCAGCTTTTCTGCTGGCCGCAGTACCTGCTGAACCTTTGTGGAAAGAGGAAGGTCTGGCATGTGTGGTGGGTCTTATGGGTACGGGGTTCATCCTCATTTTTTCCCCAACTCATCAGGCAGTGAAAACCCTCTCCAACCAGAACAACCACAACTGCCCAGCTCCCACCTCTGCCTTCTGCATCCCAGCCACAAGACCAGAAGCTCCAAGGCCCCAAGCCAGCCCAAAGCGTGCCACCCTCCTCTAGAACTCCACCTCAGGTTTCATCTAGTCCCTTTCTGGCATCTTTTATGCCTGGGGCCTAAATTTTCCTGTTTATTCCCAAATATGGGTAGAAGAAGCCACGACGCCTCACCTCAGCAACCCTGTCCTGGATAAGCCGAAGGGAGCGGCTGGTGCCTTGCATAGTGTCCTGAGCTTCCTGCAGCGCCACTGTGCCCTGCCGCAGGTTCCCAACCACATCCTCCACCTGGCCCTCCACTGCATGCGCTCGGCTCCTGGGTGAGAAAAGCAAGAGGGACAGGAGATAGTGAATGAGTGAACAGTGAATCCATGTGTGGTTCAACTCACACACCAGTCCAAAAGCACACCCTTCCCAGCCAAGACCAGGAGCAAGGGGAGTACTAACTCGGCAGCTTTGATGGCCCAGGACCCCACGAGGCAGACGTGGTGAATGTTCGCGTTATGCCTGAGACACCCTATAGGCACAGTTTCCAACACGGAAGACACAGTCATGCAAATTAAGTTTAACCTGCACTCTGGACTCTGTGTGCCACTCCCCACCATGGTAAGCACCCTCTTCTGTCTCCCAGCCCTCTGCACTCCTTTCCCAGAAACACAGTTGAGGAGCAAAATGCCAGCCTAATCCTGGGCAGAGAGAAGTTCAGGGCTCAAGGTGATACCTGGCTTCTTCAGCCTCGGCCTGCAGCCTACGGGCCCTTGCAATGTCCTGCTTGGTCTGGGACAGTACCAGGTCCACGTTGGGGAGCTTGGCAGCAATAGCCTGGATCTCATTCATCTTCTGCAGAACAGTAGCCGAGTCTGTGGGCAGCCACAGGGCCAGCACGGTCTCACTGACCTCCTGGATAGTGGCTGCATCAATGTCAGGGTCTGGAAGGCAACCATGCATTAGACTGTGGGAGCCCACTAACCTCCCCAAAGATCTGACACCTCTCCTGGCTAAGCAGCACTCATGGAAGGCACCCATGGTGGCCCCTCTACCGTGCTGTCCCAAGGAGCTGCTGCCTCCTCTCAACCAGACTCAGGTGCCTATTCTCTGGGAATTTCTGGGAATGCTGTAGGAGGATGACTATCCTGTGCTCCGTGCTACAGAGAGAGGAGGAGGAGGGGTGTCGTCACAGCTGTGGCAACTAAGTGTCTGGTGCCACAGGAAGCTGCGGGCTGGCGAGAAGGAGGTGGTGCCAGACAGCTGGTACTGAACAATGTCTGCAGCACATGCACAATCAGCCCTAAATTGGGAAGAGTGGCCAGAAACTGGAGCTGCTTCCTTGGCAAAAAGACCCCCTCCCCGCACTTCCCCTCAGGCCAGAGGGCTCATTTTTGCAAAGGCAAATAAGAATGATTAGATCTTTGCTGGAATGTCACCTTCTCAGGGAGGCCAACCCCAGCCATCCAATCTAGAATTGCAACATCCACCCTAGACTGTGGCACACCTTATCCTCCCTCCCTGCCTCATCTTTCTATCCAGCACTTGCACACCCATGTGCCAAACACCGTACTCATGGAACTGGCTTTTTGGTCTCCTTTCCTCTAGAATGGAAGCTCTATAAGGGCAGGGACTGGGTTTTGTCCACAGCTATATCCCCAGACCCCAGCACAGCGCCTGGCACTTAGAAGTCCTCGTGGATGTAGAGTGAATGAATGATTGACAGGACTCCAGGTCCAGATCTTGTTTTACTACTCAAGTAAGTCAAGTGGTTCCTCTGTGCTCAAGTTTCCTCATCTGTGAAAAAGGAACATCAATCTCCAACCTGAAGATACAACACGAAACAATCTATTTGCGAGAGTTGTTACAAACCAACTCTGGGTCAGCGGGTAAGATCAGAAGTACAGAGATGATACCTCCTCCCCATCTCTCCCAATTTGCTTTTACAGATTTCACTGGTATTGAGGTGTTAAGGAGGGGGGGCACCCATCCACCCAGATGGTTTCCCCTGGGACCTGAACTCCTCTGGGGCCCCAGGCCCAGCCTTACTCTACAACTAGAGAATACTGGCTGGCTACACAGATCCCATTCCCTGCCCCGTCCCATGCCACGTGAAAGGACACTCTGGAGAGAGGAGGCCATGCTTGCTCATTGCTGTGTCCCTTGGGGTTTGCATGCAGCAGCACACTGCAGGAGCCCAAGGCATAACTGTGGTTGAGTTTCACTAAGTGGGTTTATCCCAGCAACAAGCTTTCATAAAGACCTTCCTCATAGAGATCATCAACCTCTCATCTAACCTAGAGTCCTACTCTCAAAACAAGGCTTCACATGCACCCTCCCCAGAAAGCCTTCCGGGATGAGCACATCCCCACCTAGATCTGGCCCTTCCTTGACTCTGCACCACTTCAGCTGCACCCTCAGGCTCAATCTGCATGACACTCAGTTGCAGAGCCTTCTGGGTCTCAGGATGGGCTCAGTAAATATTTACTGCTTTGAGCAAAAGCATGGAAGGAGTTGAGCCTACAGATCAAATTAAACTCAGTCCCTGCCTTTATGGAGCTGGAAATCCAACGGGAGACAGGCACATGAACTAGGAAGTACAGCTTTGAGTGAGTGGAGTAAGCACAGGTGCTAGGGTGGCCATGGGAGCGGCCCCCAGCACCATCTGATAAGTCCAGGGAGGCTGCCTGGAGGGTAGGATGCCTAGGAGGGTTCCTAGAGGATGAGCAGGAGCTAGCCCGGTCAGCAGAGGTGGGAGAGGGGAGACAATCCAGAGAGAGGAAGAACATTTGCAAAGGCGAGAGGCTGGAGAGTGTGTTTGTGTATGCTTGCATGTGTGTATGTATGTGTGTGTCCATGCCGTCATGCAATAGGGTGTGGATGACAGAGTCAGATCATTAGGCTTGAAGCCTACCGGCACCACTGCCAAGTTGGATGCCTTTAGGCAAGTTGCTCAACCTCTCTGTGCCTAGATTACTTGTGTGCAAAGTGGAAGTAATAATAGTACTTAGCTCGTGTAGTCAGGAATAAATGAGGTAATACATGCAAAGCACTTGGAGTAGTGCCTGGACTCAGTTAGAACTTAATAAGCCTTAACTATTCATTTTGTCAATTGAAGAACTGGGAAAGGCAATGTTTCTTCCTCCCTTCTCAGACTTTCAACTCTCCCTCCCACACCATGACCCTACATCCAACAGCAGCCAGTGCTCAGTGGCTTCTGCACCAGCACTCTGGAGCCCAGAGTCTGAGCCCACCACTACAGAAAATTTTCCTGGGTCCCCCCCACTGGGGCCAGGCTTCTCAGGCCCTTCTCTCTGACCTTGGACTCATCATAAGACTTGACCTGAGAACAAGTATAAGAGAGACAGCAAAAGGGTCCTGGCAGCTCCCTGCCTGTTCACGTGAGCCTCGGCTGCACCTAGCAGGAAAGAATTCCAACCCACCTCCCACCCCCTGAGGCCAGAGCCCTGGCTGACATTAATGTAGGATGAATGGCCATTCAGCCTCACTGGACTTGACTTGGGGTAAGACTCCCTTATCCATGAGCCTAAGCCCCACACCTTGACCTGCCCCTGTGCACAATCTCCCTACATCCCCAGGTAACATTCCCCCCTGCTCCCACCCGTCCACACGGCCTTATGCAAGTCATGAGACCTCAGAAGAACCTTCCTGCTCCTCTCTGACCTGCCTTCTGCACTCAGGAGGGGACTTTCGCCTATCTGGGACAAAAACACCGGAATAGTAGCAAGAAGAGCCACTGTCATTACACCAAACCCTGGGCTCGTATTAACTGGGCTCTCAGCCAGGCAAATTCCCTGGCAGGAACCAGAAATCTAACAATATCAACTCTTGTTCCTGAGGTACCTTTCCTTTTTCAAAACACATTTTATATCAGTTATTTGAGTCTCAGAATAAACTTGTGAAATACTACCATCCCTGTTTATAGAAGCAAAAGATGAGGCAAAGAGAAAAGCAGCCTGCCCAATGTCACCCAAGTCTCCTGGGTCCTGTTTAGGGATCTTTCCATTGCACAGCCCTTCCTCACTCCCCAGGGCAGTGAGGAAGGGGATCTGGTTCATTTATTCATGCCACCAATGTCAGATGCCTTTCTGTGCCTGGCCTGGTGATACAGTGGTCAACAAGACAGACAACCTTCCTAGCCCTCCTGGCGTTCCCATTCTAGTGGAGTGACAATCCACTTGTAGACAACTGAATGAGGGTGAGTAGTGAGAGGAAGGTAAGACACCAAAGGGGAATGGGAGAGGACGGGGGACAAGCAGATCAGATAGTCAGGGAACATCTCTCTGGAGAGACGACCCAGAGGACAAGAAGCAGCAACCCTGGAAGGAGGATTCCAGGCAGAGAAAGAACAAATAAACACCCTGAAGCCGGCAAGAGCCTGCGATGTTCAAGGACAGCCAGTGAGCAAAGCAGACAGGAGTCCAAGGTCACTCCCAAGAGATGGACAGAGGCCAGGCTCTGCAGGTGTGATAGGAGTTGAGAGCTCATTCCAAGAACAAGGTGAAGCCACAGAGGGATTTTAAGCAGGAGTGAGATGTGATCTGACTTATACATTTTAAAAGAGCTACTTCAGCTGTTATGTTGAGAATGAGAATGGATCATGAGGGAGCGGAGTAGGTGGGGAAGGGCAGACGGGAGAACAGGAAGGTGATGGCCATGGTGCCGACTGAGGTAGAGGCCTGGAGCAAGGTGTCACCGGCCTGCGGGGAGGGAGGGAGGGCTGAAATGTGGGAATGAGGGACAGGCAGGAGTGGAACAGCAGCCAAGGTGGCAATGGAGACCAGGCTCACCTGCTAGGAAATCCCGGACCCGCTGGATGAGGAGCCGTGTGCGTCTGATGTCTTCCTCCATCTGGGAGCGGCTGGTGCTCATCTGGGTCTCCAGGCGCTGGGCAGTGGATTGAATCTGTGAGGCAGATTCCTCCGCCGCCCTAATCTGTTGACACACACACTCTAGGTCAGAAGGGGTAAGGCCCCAAGGGAACGTCTCAGCAGCCCCAGTATTCTGTGGATCATCCTCTGTGCCAAGACCTACCTAGGAAGCATTTGTAACCAACTCAGTTTATATGTGGATGTCCAGTAAAAGAAAAAAAAAACTATCTTACACTTGCTGTGGTGCCTTGAGCAGATCGCCTAACGTCTCTGGGCTTTAGTGTAAAATGGGAACTCTGACTTGCCTGGGGGCTCTATCCTATCTGCCTCCTCCCGCCTGTGCCCACCACACGTTGGCCGCACTTACCATCTGCCTGGTCTGCTGGAGCTGGGCATTGAAGCCCCGCAGCTGCTCAGCCACCTGCCCCGCCGTCCGGAACGCCCCGCCAGCCTTAGGAAGGACACCCTTGCAGTGGGAGCCACAGGCTGTGCCATTGTCTTGGGGACACAGCTCACCAGGGCATGATCCTGGGGTGCAAGCCATCTGCCTGGAACTGCCACAGAGCTGCGGAGAGATGGAGGTGTCAAAGAGGCTACCCAAAGCCCCTCAACAACCAATCCCACCCTACACCTGGGAAACCGACAGCCAGACATCTCCATGACAACCAAGCACCAGAAACAGCCAGACATCTCCATGACAACCGAGCACCAGAAACTGGTTTCCGTGGCAACCACTGAGCTCACGATGAGCAGCACAAGGGTCAGGATGGCTGTGGGAGTGGGGTTCTCACAAGGGCAGGTCTGCCCTAATGGGAAGCAGGCGGCAACAGTTGGTATGTGACAAGCTGGGGTAAGGGCTCCAGGATCTGGGACTCCATGCCCCAAGTCACCTTGTTGAAGGTGGGTGTCAGGTCAGGCAAGGAAGACATCAGCCTCAGGGCCTCAAGCTGGGGGCCGCCGGCACCTCCTCCTCCTCCTGCCTGCCGTTGCAGCCTCTCTGCCTCTCTCCGGCTGTCCCTGAGCTGGTGCAAAAGGCGTGAGCTGTCGGAGACCTGCTGAGCAGCCCGGGCTGACTGCTCAGAGGCTGTGGTCAGCATCCGGAAGGCTCCTGCAGTGAAAAGAATGAGAAGAGCGGGGAATGGAGACAGAGGAGGAGCAGGAGGGAGAGGGGGTGGCGTGCCCAGGGCCACGGCAGTGCCCATGACTGGAGCTGTCCGGGTGCCCCTCTCCTCACCTGAAGGATCAGCACTGCTTATTTTTTCAAACTGCTCCCTCTTCCTCTGATACATAATGACGAGACCATTGAAGCTTCTGTCCAGACTCTCCATGTCTCCCAGGAGGGACAACGTTTCCTCCTCTAGGGGCAGATCCGGCTGTAGGCCCTGGAGAGTTCGCCTGAAAAGGGAAAGGAGCTTACACTACAATATAGGAGTTTTGCCTCCCCAGAGCTGCCATCCCCTTAGAGAAACTGCTACTGAGTGAGAACAAACAGAGGCCTTGAGTGAAGGCAACAGAACAGAGACACAGGCTAAGCAGGTTCCGCAGGACAGAGGTCAGCAGCCAGCACCACCTTTTTCTGTCCATCTGTGGGTGGAACCATAAAACTCTCCTCCCTTGACTTCTGAGACCCAATATTCCCAATTCTCCTCCCCCTCTTCCAGCTCCTGGCTTCCATGAGGAGCACTGCCCTGATGCCCTCCTCCTTCACTCTCTACAGGCTGGCTTCAGCCACCACCTGCACAGCTGCAGCTCCAAAATCTCTTCCGCAGTCCACACCTCCCACTCAGCTCCAGACTTCATCACTGCTGGCAGCTGGTCATCCCCCGCCGGAAAGAGGCTCAGGGTTCTCCTCCCAGGCCCACGGGCACTGAGGTCTTGGAGAGTCCTCTCTCCCCCTGCCCTTTGCAGCTCCACCAACCCAACCACCAGCTCCCTTCTCCAAGCCTCACATTCCCCACCTCTAGGCTTTGATCAGGCACAGAATGCACTTCCATGGAATGCCCCATCATGCCTGCACTTCCAACCTACTGGACCTGGTGGACTGACTGCCCAAATTTGACTTAGGTCAGAAGGCACCTCTGTGAAGCCTGCCATGACACATTAAAACACACGTCACATTATAGTTTACCATTTATACATCATTCTCCCCAATGCGAGCTTCTTGAGGGCAAATACTATGCCATTATGTAAAGTGAATGAATGAAAGAAAAAAGAATGAATGAATGAACCCTAATATTTGCTTGACTGCCTCTGCCTGAGCCCCCAGCTAGAAGCTCTAGCTCATCGCGAGCCACAGAGCCTCCTTTTTCACTCTGGTAAGGCTGCCTTTTCCCTCCCTGCCACTCACACACCTGGATGGCTCTGTGCACCGTCAGAAAGCCAGTGCTCAGGGAATGCAAATTAATTATAGAAGCTTCCAGAACTGAGTCTCACTAAGAAGGTGCCTCTGCTGGTGGGATGGGGGTGTGGGTGGGACCACTTCCATTCCAAAGACACATGTGAGTTATTTTTAGAGCCCCTGCCTCTCGGATGCCCTCCGTCAGGGTGACTAATCCAGAGCTGACTCTCTCCCACGGGCAGCACCGGGCACTTGAAACAGTGCTGGGCTTGGGCTCCCGCGCTGTGTTCTGAGTCCCAGCTCTGCCCTTCCGTGGCCACGTGGCTCTGGCACATTACCATCTCTGCCTGTTTTCTCATCTGCAAAACCACACCAACCTCACAGGACGGTTGTGATGGAAAGTGAGAGCGCCGTGAAAATGCATGTAAACAGTAATGTGCTGTATAAATGTAAGGAAGGACCAGTGTGTCCCGTATGGGAACCCAGAGGGCATAATTCTTCCATGTGCTTGGCAGGGAAAGAGAATTACCTGAGGGAGAGGATGGCACTGGCCACCTGAGCCACCTCCTGCTCTGTGACCGCAGCGCTGCTAAGAACTGCTCGGATCTGCTCAATCTTATTCTGTGCATCTAGAATGCGGGAGGCCAGGCCAGGGTCCTCCAGCCCCGGCCCGGACCGCAGGCTGGCGGTGGCATTGCGGAGGCTGCCAAGGCGCAGGGCCTGCTCCCGGAGGGTCGCATCATAGGTCTGGAAGCAAGGGTGGCAGGCCACGCACGCCGGGTAGCGGTCACAGTAGCCTCGCTGGCACTGGTCACAGCGGGGCCCGGTCAAGCCAGGACGGCAGAGACAGCGGCCCGATGCCTTGTTGCAGCCCGGGCCCTCGGTTCCCCGGAAGTCACAGTCACAGGCTACGGCCAAGAAAAACGACAGTCAGAGATGGGGTCAGGAAGAGAGACGCCGCTGTCGGGGAGAGCCCTGAAGAGGGGGTCAGACCTGAGGCTCTTTCTACACGACTTAGAATAACAGAAGTCGCAGCCAGAATAAAAACCAAGGTAACAGCTGCAGTGAAGGCAAACGCTTACTTGGCAGCTGCCACATGCCCAGCACCATTCAGAGTCGCGCGCACACACACTAACTCATTTGATCTTCACGCCGCTCTGGGAGTTAGCACTCTTGTTCCCCCACTTTTTTTAGATGAGGTAACTGAGGGACAGAGAGGTTAAATACAGCATGCCTCTTCCTCAAAGGAGGAAACCAAGTCTAAAGAGGGGAAGCAACTCCCTCAAAGTCACTCAGCAAGGCAGGGGCAGAGCTGGGACCAGAATCTCGTCTGCACACTTGAAGGCCTGTGCTCCTCTGGTGATATCAAACTGACGTTCTGGGAAATGACACCCTTTCCCCCTCAGGACTCCTTCCCTCCCTCTATGAAGAGGGAAGAAACAGCCACCCCTTCTTGCTGCTGCCCTGGAGATGGCTTCTGGGAAATGCTCTCTTTCTCAGGGAAGTGGGGAGTAAAGCAACCAGCATGTCATGGGGACACAAGAACAGCGGGACATAGGCCTGCTTCAGGGGCTTAGAGGCCATGCCAACTGGCTGGAGCGTGTACACTCTCAGGGCTGCCCAGGCCTACACCACAGGCACCAATATGGGACGTTCTGCCCTGCTGCAGACCCACACCCCCCACCACATGCTTGGCCCCCACAGCCTCAGCGTCCCCCAGGCTTTGAGCACGCACCTCGGCATCCTGTGGCTGCGTCTCCGTAGGTCCGGTCTGGACACTGGCGGATGGCTGCAGCGCTGCATGTCAGGCCACCATAGCCTTCCCGACAGGGGCACTGCCCTGTGAACTGCATGGGGAGTGCAGCGTCAGTGGACTCTGCCTCACAGCCTCTGCCTTACCCTGGTGTAAGGGACTGAGTCCTAGATTCTCAGTCCACAAGTAGAATCCAGGGCTCGTGACCACCTCCAGAGCTCCTGTGCCCACAAAACAAAGGCTCCCACTCAGAGATGAGCCTTGAAGTCAAGGCCCAGAGGGGCCCTTCAAAAGGTGTGGTGCATATGGCATTACTGACGGCCAAGAGCCACAGAAGGAGGGACATCTGGTGGCTTCCCCAAAGGAGAATGGGGACAGAAGCAGCCCAGCCTGACGGGGGAGAGGCCCAGAAGGGCAGCACGGAGGGGCAGCAGAGAGGCTTGTGTGGAGGACCCCTCTCCCACTGAGGGGCCCCCGGGCTGCCCTCACTTCGTACCTGGTTGCACTGGGGGCTGAGGGAGTTGTGCGAGTCGCAGGCACATGGCTCACAGCCCTGGCCACTGGCCAGCTTCCAGTGGTAGGGAGCACACTGGTCACATTTGGAGCCCACTACGTTGGGCAGACACAGGCAGCGCCCACTCTCCTCGTCACACGGCATGTCCCTCCGGGACCCCAGGATGCTACAGTCACAGCCTGCAGGAGGAGAGCTGCTGAGCTCAAGCAGTCATGCCACAAAAAACTCACCCCCAGAGGACACACATCCAGGGAGGGGACCAACCTGGGAAAAGAACTGGGCAGGGCCGTTCCCTGCAGATGACATGGCTGACTCACAGGACCCCTTCGCTGTTGCACCAGTTCCAGCCACCTTGCAGCTCAGCACCCGCCTGCCCACCCTCCATCTGTCTGACTCAGTCCCACCTCCCAACCCGGGCCTGTGCTGCCACCTGCTGGAGGCCAGTGGCACAGCAGCTGGCTCTGGGGAAGAGGGCAAGAAGTCTGGACTCCTGACACACTCAGGACTGCCTGGGCACACCCCCTCTGTCTACCCTGCATTGGGATTTTGAAATACCCTAGCTTGAGCTTGGCTGTAATGAATACATTTTAAACAATCCTGCTAACTCCATTTTGCCCACTCTGAGCTATGTAGGGCATTCTGTTCCGAGAGCTTGTGATCTGAGACACCTGGCATCTTTGTAACCAATTTTCTTAGAAACAGGGCCCACTGGCTCATACATCTTGTACCTGCAACTGTGTGTAACTGCCTACCCCACATCCTGAGCAAAAAACAACTTTCAATAGAATTTGTTGTTAGGCACCCCCCACTCCCCTAACCTGCTCCTTCTGCTTCTGTAATAATCTGCTCACCGCCCCCTGACCCTAAACTGGTATAAAAACATTGACCGCCCTTTGTTCGTGGCTGAGAGGTTTGAGCTCTAGCTGACTCTCAGACGCCGGCCATTAAAAGTGGACTCTCAACAAACTCAGCTCATGGCACTTCTGTTTAAACTCGCTCAGGTTTAACATTTGGAGGCCCCAGCAAGATATTATATCACCACCAGGCATGGACTGGGCTCACTCCAGACCTTCCCAGCTGAATGGCAAACTATAGGGGAGGTGCCCCCTGAGACATTCCAGGGCCCCATAGGTCACCGTCTCCAGAGAGGAACAGATCAACCACCGCTGCTGCCCACAAAATTTGGCCCTGAGTCCATTGTCTCAGGTCCTGGGAAGGTAAGTCAGATATGACTCTGCTCTGTCTGGTTTCTGGTTTCTGGAAGGGACAAGCCCTGACAAGGGTGCTCCTTCATTGATCCTGTCCAAAATCCAGGATGCTGGAGGATAGGACCACAGGTCAGTGAATTTGTCTGGTTAATGACAATTGTATTAGCCTCTGAATGAGTGTATGTGTGCATGTGTAGATTGAATGAAGAGGCCAAGGGCCTGCCCTTGGATCTCCAATTTGTGGCTCCACGGTGAACAACTACGGAGTCCAAGAGGGCCCCCACCTGTGTGTCCGTGGTGACCTCATATGGCTTAGGGCGGTATCAGGCTCCACTCAGACCCCATCCTTGTCGTGGGTTTATACCGACCTGCAGATGCTAAGAGGCGCCTAAATTCCTGTAAGGGAAGCGGCCAGGAGGGCATCTGAGTGGTCCCTCACGGGGCACCCCTTCCCCATTTCTGTGTGTCCTCTGTCTTAGTGTCGTATGTCTGGCAGCCGATATTGTCCTAGGCAGCTGGGGAAAAACTTTTTCTCTACTATCGGTAGAGACCTCCTGCCCCCTGGGACAGTGGCTCTTGTCTGGCGTCTAGGATGGTCACCTAAAAATTGTCTGTACTATTTCAAAACCATTAAGTGCTGCTATGGATTAGATTGTGATCCTCGTCCCTTATTGACTGGAAGTTCTGGCACCATAGAGACTGCTGGCAAGCGGACTGTCATCATCCCCGGCCAAACGTCTGGCTGTCCCCTACCATGAATAGGTGGTGGATCCAAAACAGCCACCTGCTGACTTGCTGGCACATCTGTTCTGCCACCCAAACACTTTCCCCAGCCGTCTCAGGCCTTCTGAGTCATATATAAGGTGAGCTTTTACTCTTCTAAACTCCTTCCTAGCCCTTCCCAGTGAACTCTGGTACCCGGCAGACCCGGAATCTAATACCAAATACCCCCCCCAGACCCTGTCCCTTGCCCCATACCACTGAAATCCCTCATTCTCACCAGGTACAGATACTCCAGGACCTGGCCCTTATGCCTCTCTCCCCTCACTGAGAGGGCAAAATTCGAACTCAAGGCTTTCAATGAGTAGAGCCACCAGAGGTACCTTGGTTACAGATGCAGAGGAAGACAGGCGTCGGCCTGGTATTTCATCTGATCCTTCCATGTGGCAAGCAGCTTTAGCCCCGACCCTTTTTGTTCTCTTTTTGGTTATAATCCTTCTGGCTTGTAGGTTCTCTCAACCATCCCCTCCTGGCCAAGAATTTCTGCCCGTGTTGGGTAAAATTTTCTCTTGTAAGCCAAGATGGGAAATGCACCCTCCCATTCCCATCCTCAGCCACCTCCTCCTTTACAATGTATGCTTAAAAACTTTTCCCTGGCTTTCACGTGTGATTATGGAGTTCGCCTCTCAAAAGGCCGACTCAACACCCTGTGTAAACTAGAATGGCTAACTTTTAACGTGGAGTGGCCGGACACAGGGTCACTGGACCCTAATGTCGTCCGGGCCGTTTGGAGGGTAGTTACAGGAAATCCAGGCCATCCTGACCAGTTCCCGTATATTGATCAGTGGCTAAACTTGGTTCTTAACTCACCACCGTGGCTCTGATCCTGTGTGGCTCAAGATCCTGCTTCTAAAACACTCCTTAACTGCACCACTCGGTTGCTGCCCTCTTTAGCTTCAGCCCCTCCAGTTCTGCCTCTGTCTGAGGAGGATGAAGTTCTTCCCCTCCTTCCCCCCGCTTATGACCCACTGGCCCCAACAGGGTTGCCTACTATTACTCCTTCTGTTCCCCCTGCTGCATCACCACCTGTGGCTTTCAGACTCCGGCCACGACAGGAAGAGGAGGCTACCCCCACTCCCCCTAAAGGAAGCACCCCCTCTGGCTGGTGGTGAGCTATCAACCCCATTTTTGGTTTATGTCCCATTTTCCACCTCTAACTTGTATAATTGAAAAGCTCAGAACCCACCATTTTCCGAAAAACCCCAGGCTCTGACCTCTCTGGTGGAATCCATACTTCAGACTCATCATCCTACCTGGGACGACTGTCAGCAAATCCTCCTCACCCTTTTTATGGTGGAGGAGAGGGACTGTATCTGCAGAGAAGCGTGAAAGCATTTCCTCTCCTCCACTGGTCAGCCTGAAGAGGAGGCCAGAGACTGGTTGGAGGAAGTCTTCTCTACCAGCAGACCAAACTGGGAACCCAATTCCTCAGCGGGGAGGCAGGCTTAGGACAACTTTCACTGGCATCTACTCACGGGCATTAAGGGAGTTGCATGAAAACCCATGAATTTATCCAAGACCACAGAAGTGGTCCAGGGGGCTGATGAGTCTCCTGGAGCATCCTTGGAACGTCTCCAGGAGACGTTTCGCATTAACACCCCATTTGATTCAGCTGCTCCCGAAAATAGCCGTGCTTTAAGTTTGGCTTCTGTGGCTCAGGCAGCCCCAGACATCCAGAAAAAATTACAAAAATTAGAAGGATTTAATGGCATGAACATCACACAACTTTTAGAAATAGCCCAGAAGCTGTTTGATAATAGAGAAAATGCCACTGACAAAACTACCAAAAGACAGGCAAAAGTTTTGGTGGCTGCCCTCCAGGAGACACAGAGGAGACCCCCTTCCCAACAAATCAACAAGAAAGACAAGAGCCATCGTCAGTTGGGGGCCCCAACCCCACTACAGCAAGATCAGTGTGCTTACTGTAGACGAACTGTACACTGGAAAAATGAATGTCCCCTAAGACAAGAAACCAAGAATAAAAAGAAACTCCTAGCCATGGAGGAGCTAGAAGATTGACGGGGCCGGGGCTCATTTTCACTTGGCCCCCAGGAGCCCATGGTTGCCGCCACAGTAGGGGGTCACCCTGTAAAATTTTTAATTGACACTGGAGCAGAACACTCGGTATTAAAAACACCCTTGGGCCAGGTCACTAATATAAGCGTGGCAGTTCAAGGAGCCACAGGAACTGTTTGCAAATACCCAGTCACAAACCCGAGAAGTAAATTTAGGCCACAGAAAAGTAACTCATTCCTTTTTGGTAGTCCCAGAGTGCCCATATCCCCTGATGGGAAGAGACCTACTCCATAAACCGCAAGCCTCTATCTCTTTCTCAACTCAGGAAACCCACCTAACCTTAGAGAACCAGGACTCATCAACCACCCACCTCTTACTAACAACCCCCTTGTCGGAGGGATAGCTCCTGGTTCTAAGCTCCCCAACCGCGGCCTCAGAGAACAACTCTCTTATGTTGGAATCGCAGGCCCAGTTTCCCCATGTTTGGGTGGAATCAAACCCCCCAGGACTGGCAAAACACCATCCCCCTGTGACTGTAGAACTACTGGCCACAGCCTCAGCAGTACAAGTAAAACAGTACCCCATGAGCCAAAAGGCCAGGGAAGGCATCAGTCCCCACATCCAGCGACTACTGCAGGCAAATATTTTAAGACCGTGCAAATTGGCCTGGAATACACTGTTCCTGCCAGTAAAAAAGCCTGGCACCAATGACTATCGGGCAGTCCAGGATTTACAAGAGGTCAACAAGCAGACAGTCGCTGTCCATTCGACTGTCCCAAACCCGTACACCCTCCTCAGCCTACTCCCGCCAAACCATACAGTGTACACTGTCTTGGGCTTGAAGGATGCTTTATTTGCCATCCCTCTGGCCCCTAACAGCCAGCCAATCTTTGCTTTTGAATGGACAGATCCAAACTCGGGAGATACTAACCAGCTTACTTGGACCCGATTACCCCAGGGGTTCAAAAATTCTCCCACCCTTTTTGGAGATGCTCTCCAATGGGACCTAATGCCTTTTAGGGCCAGTCATCCAGACTGTACCTTGCTCCAGTATGTAGATGACCTACTGCTGGCCACGGAAATGGCTGACAGTTGCCTACAACATACAAAAGACTTACTATCCCTCCTCCAAGGACTTGGATACTGAGTCTCAGCAAAAAAGGCCCAAATGTGCCTCCAAAAGGTATCTTACTTAGGATACAAGCTCACCCAAGAAAAGCGGGTGCTTTCCAATGCTCCGAAACTGGCTGTCTTGCAGATCCCAACCCCAACCACAAAAAAACATGTGCGGGAATTCCTGCGGGCCACAGAATACTGCCACCTCTGGATTCCGGGGTTTGCAAAAATTGCCAAAGCCCTCTACACCACAACCGGTGCGAGTGGGGAATTGATCTGGACTGAAACAGGAACAGGCCTTTCAAAACCTAAAAAAGGCTCTCACCGAAGCACTGGCTTTGGCGCTCCCGGACATGTCAAAACCTTTCCACCTGTTTGTCCCTGAAAGCAAGGGCATGGCTAAGGGGGTCCTCACCCAGACCCTTGGACCATGGCGATGGCCAGCTGCCTACCTATCAAAAAGATCGGACCCAGTGGCCTCAGGTTGGCCAAGCTGCTGCAAGCTTGGTCCGGGAAGCCGATAAGTTAACCCTGGGCCAAGAATTGGCCCTTACAGCACCCCATGCAGTGGAAATCCTGCTCAGTAGGGCCTCAGGAAAATGGATGTCAAACTCACGGATCCTACAGTACCAGCACCTGCTACTGGACCAGCCCAGGCTAACTTTCCATCCTGTGTGGTGCCGAAATCCAGCAACCTTGCTCCCAGACCCGGACCTCTCTGCTCCCATCCATGACTGCCAAGAAATACTGGAGGTCACAGAAACCGGCAGTCCGGACTTGCAGGACACCCCTCTAAAACAAGCGGATGCCACTTTGTTCACCGATGGAAGCAGCTTCATCAACCAGGGGGTGTGCAAGGCCGGCGCAGCTGTCACAACTGAGACTGATATTATCTGGACTCAAGCACTACTGGTTGGCACCTCTGCACAGAAGGCTAAATTAATAGCCCTCACCCAGGTTGGGCAAAAGACAAGCGGGTTTAACATTTGGAGGCTGTCCCCCACTGTAAAATGTTAAACCCGAGTGAGTTTAAACAGAAGCACCATGCACTGAGTTTGTTGAGAGTCCGCCTTTAATGGCCAGCGTCCGAGAGTCAGCTAGAGCTCAAACCTCTTGGCCACAAACAAAGGGCGGTCAACATTTTTATACCAGTTTAGGGTCAGGGGGCGGTGAGCAGATTATTATAGAAGCAGAAGGAGCAGGTTAGGGGAAGGGGGGGTGCCTAATAACAAATTCTATTTAAAGTTGTTTTTTACTCAGGATGTGGGGTAGGCAGTTATACACAGTTGCAGGTACAGGATGTATGGGCCAGTGGGCCCTGTTTCTAAGAAAATTAATCACAAAGATGCCAGGTGTCTCAGGCCACAAGTTCTTAAAACAGAATGCCCTACATATCTCAGGGTGGGCAAACTGGAGCTAGCAGGATTGTTTAAAATGTATTAATCACAGCCATGCTAGGATATTTCAACAGGACCCCTTCGCTGTCGCACCAGTTCCAGCCACCTGGCAGCTCAGTGCCTGTTGGCCCACCCTCCATCTGGCTGACTCAGTCCCACCTTCCAACCTGGGCCTGTTCTGCCACCTGCTGGAGGCCAGTGGCACAGCAGCTGGCTCTGGGAAAGAGGGCAAGAAATCTGGACTCCTGGCCCCCGCTCTGTCTACCCTGCAGTGGGATTTCCTCTGAAGAGAGCACAGTAAGCAGGTAAAGCTGTGGGTCTGGTGGCCCACGCAGCCTGCCCCTACTCACGGTGGCAGCCCTGCGGGTTGGCATAGGTGAGTCCAGTGAAGCCCAGCTTGCATAGGTCACAGCGCTCTCCCCGCACGTACTCCTTGCACACGCACTGCCCGGTCACTGGGTCGCAGGGAACCCCTGGCACTGCCCCATCCGGATCACACTCGCAGGCTGAGGGACAAAAGCAGCCACCGCCGTAGGAATAAAGAAAAGTAGAGTTCACAGCCGATTCCAGGAGCCAGGCTGCCTGGTTCAAATCCTTGTTCCACCACTGGCTTTCAGTTTCACAGCCTTAGTTAAGTTACTTAATCTCTCTGTGCCTCAATTTCCTCATCTGTAAAATTAAAGTAATGATACAGCCTCATAGGCTTCTTATGAGAAATAAATGAGTAAACATCTGGATGCGGTGTCTCACACTTGTAATCTCAGCACTTTGGGAGGCCAAGGTGGGTGGATCACCTGAGGTCAGGAGTTCAAGACCAGCCTGACCAACATGGTGAAACCTCATCTCTACTAAAAATATAAAATTAGCTGGGCACAGTGGCGCATGCCTGTAATCCCAGCTACTAGAGAGGCTGAGGCAGAAGAATCACTTGAACCTAGGAGGCAGGAGTTGCAGTGAGCTGAGATCACGCCGTTGCACTCCAGCCTGGGCAGTAAGAGTGAAACTCCATCTCAAAAGAGAGAAAGAGAGAGAGAGAGAAAGAAATTAGTAAACATAAAGCAGGGGGAGCTCATTTGGCACATGGTAAGTACTATAGAAGTCGTTTTGTTGTCCTTATTTATTGAGCAACTACTCTGTGCCAACCACTGAACTGGGCACTCTGAAAAGTTGCCTCATATAATCCTCATGGTAATCCTGGAGATTATTATCCTCATGGTACAGAGGAGGAAACCGAGGCTCAGATATGTCAAATAACTTATTCAAGTTCTCATTACAAGTTCATGGTGGAAGCAGGGATCAAACTCAGTTCTGTCTCACTTTTCCCATAAACAAACACCAACAGAAAGTGACTCAGCTTTCCCCAACCCCCACTCCCTGACTTTTTTCATGCCTTTCAAAATGTAAGACCCCTTCATCTCAAAAGTCTTTTCTGACTAAACCTGCCTGAATCAGATTGCTGCAGTCCAGGCAGCCCTCTCCTATATGAAGTCACTGTCTCTTGTGGGCAGTGAAGCTACTGCTGCCTGTTCCCTCCCATTACTTTCACACATGCGCCCTGAGCCTCAGAGACTTTTCCAGTCAGTGTGCCAGGGCCAGAGGAAGTGAGAAATAATCCTGGCCATGGAGGAGTTCTCGATGTTGGGAGAAGCAGAAAATTAAATCTCAAACCTCATTACAACGTGGTCAAGGCGGCAGTATACATAAGGAAAAGGTGCTTTCACTCCTCTTCTTCATGTGTGTATAGTTTATATTGCCAAACAGGGTGTGTTGTTCCCTGATGGCAGAAACTGCATCTTCTGTTTACTTTTTTCTTTCCTATGCCCCAAATAAAGGCCATATTTTGAAGGATTGTCTGATTCATGGTCCAGAGAGGTTTAGTGACTTGCTCAGTAATATTCAGCTAACTTAAAATAATCTCCCACAAATCTTGACTCACAGCCAAGTTTTCATGCTCCCCGAGGGCCTTGGTGTACCCAGGAACATGTGGTCTGAGGTACCCAGAGGAGATACGGAGTAACAGACTAATGACACTCTGTGACTCCAGAGCCTCTACTCACGGATGCAGGCCTCCTGAATGGAAGCACCCGGCCGCCGGTTCCGGAAATAGTGCAGCTGACATCGCTCACAGTTCTTTCCTTCCGTGTGGTCCCGGCAATTGTCACACACACCTCCATATGCCCCCTGGCTGGCGGCAAACACAGCAGGGTCAAAGTGACATGTCTCTGAGTGCCCATTGCAGTCGCACCCTGGAAAAAGAGAGTCCCAGAGCTGACATCTGGCCCACGCCTTTGCCATCTTCAGAGCATGCGCCACAGTAGCTCATTAGCATCTATAACAGCTCCGAAAGATGATCAAGACAGAGAGGTGGGGAAACTGAGGACAAGGGAGGTTTGTACAATTTATTTAAGGTTACACGACCAATAAGAAAGCAGAGGAGATTAAGAACTCAAGCTCCTGATTCCTAGGGTTGGGATAAACCCAAAAACATGTTGAGCCAAAGAAAGAGCCCTTTGAATGCTCTATCCCCCACCATCCCACTGCCAGCATTGGTCTTCTGCGTCACTGCCTGCCTCTGGGCTGAGAATCTCTGTTTTTCTCATCTATGTAAACAAAGGCCCTGATTCTAGGGAGCCATTTAAAGTAGGAGAAAATGACGATAGAAAACCAGATATGCCCTAAACAGGGTAAAGCAACTGGAGGGGCCAGAAGAAGTGGCTCTGGGGTTACTGTGAAAGTTACATGGAATCAGAAGCATGAACCAAGCCACAGTCCCTCCAGGCCTGGCTGAGGAGGAGGCAGGGGCCAGTGGGAGGATACCACCCTAATACTCTCTCCATCCTCACAGAGCTAGGGGAGCTTGAGTTGAAATGGTGCAATTCAGTTTAGATTTGCATAAGAAAAACTAGGTCCCCCTGTGTCCCAGGTGAGGTCACTGAGGCCTAGAGGGGCAGGCACTCCACCCAGCCCCTACAAGGGAGGGGTCATCCAAAGCTCCTACTTTGGCATTCATGGGCTTCCTGGCCCTCCGCAGGTCTCCAGGGCCGGTTATTGTAGAAGGGCGCACAGCGTTCACAATTTGGGCCCGCAGTGTTGTGCTGGCAGACGCAGACATCGTGGACCTGGGAGGGGAACCATCAGCCATCAGGAGTAATCAACAAAGGAGGGCCCCAGGGCTGGACCTGCCCGCTCTCCTCTGACCCTCTGCGCACCACTCAGGTACTGGCTCAGACCTCAACCCTTCCAGGACGCTTTCTCTGAATGCTGCAGACTTCACCCAGCTCCTGTGACACTGCCTGCCACTGTTCTGCACGTATGAACACGTGTGTGTGTGTGTGTGTGTGCACGTACGCATGCCTGCACTGCTCCCCTAGCGAGGTTTTTGCAAGCTCAATCCTTGCACTTGGACGCCCCCGTGACAGCCAGTCAGAGGCAGCACCTGGAAGATGCTCAGACACTCTTGGCAAACTGTGGGATCCAGAAGCTGGTTGGGCCCTCTGGAGATTTCTATTCCAACAATCTACCACTACAGTTGTTTGGCTAATGAAACTGTTGTGATGAATTGTCACTAGACTCATTAAGGTATAAAAATAGAATAGCTATTGTGTGCTAATTGCCTTCCAAATTAAGCCCAACACCTTCACCTTGGCATTCAAGGACCTGTATCGGGTTAGCTGCATTCTCAGCTCTCACGCCCTGTTGACAGCACAGCAAGCTGAACTTCTAGCTGCTCCCTGTGCAAGCCCTATTTTCTCCATCTTTAGGCCTTTAGCAATGCTTTTTCTTCTGCCTAGAGTTCTCTTTCTCTGTATTCATTTGCAAAATCCTGCCAGTTAGGATCCAGCTAGAATGGCACCTCCCTAATAAGGCCTCCCTGGTCCTTCTAATTCCATAGATTTCAACCCTGGCTGCACATCAGTGTCACCTGGAGAGCATTTTTTAAAATGCCAAGGTCCAGACCCAATTCAGTCTGAATCTCGGGGACAAGGCCCAGGCAGTGGCACCTTTTAAAAGTGGTGATTCCACCGCACAGTCAGCTTTGAGGACCACCAGGGCTGGGTGGCTCCCTCCCTCTTCGTCATCTCATAACAGGTTTATTCCCTCTGTGTCACTCAGCCTTGGGTTCTAGGAGTATGTCTCATGGGCCCTGACAGATGGCACATTCCCTGAGCTGGCCTCCCTCTGCACACCTCTGCAGCCTGGAACAGAAGCTGGCCCAGAAGTGGAAAGAAGAATGCCAGCTGAGGCTCGTGCCACCTCTGTTTCCCTCCCAGGTCATCTTACGTGATGTCCTCCTGTCCCTCTATCCCCAGGACAACTGTCACGCTCCCATGCTTCTTTGCTCAAGGTTCTCTCTTCTTTACCTGGTTCTCAAGTTTGGTTTCACGGCAAAATCCCCTGGGAGGGGAAGACTTATTAAACTTGAACTTCTCAACCCCTATCCCTGCTGAAGCCGATGCAGCTGCTCTCGGGTAGACTTAGCATCTGTACTAAACACTGTTCTCTCACCCTACCCCATACCTCACCTCTAGATGAGACTTTAGAATCCCTAAACCAGTGGCTCTCAGACCTGGCAGTATATTAGAGTCACCTGGGAGCTTTAAAAATCAATCATAAAATTAGAATATCTTAGGGTGGAGGTCTGGGCAAAAGTTTTAGCTCCCTGTGAAATAATACATAACAAGAGTTGAGAATCATTGCCTTAAACTCCCCGCCAATTTCCACACTTATGTAAATGAAATTAAAATCATCTCAAATTATGAAGCAGGTCTAAAGAAGTACTAAACGATTCTGATTTTTGGAACGAAAACCACTTAGATTTTTTGTTGTTGTTGCTGAAGTATTGAATAGCCAAGTCTTAGATGTAGCGCCCTCCCTGCTTTACTGGAGCCCCAAGAATGTCCGTATTCTGCCCTGGTCCTGCCCCCTTCCTCTCCCCTTCCCACCCTAGGCTGTTACCTGCACAGCAGTGGAGGGGCCTACAGAGGCCCCAGGCTTGGGGGCACAGCGATCAGCGTGGCCGTGACAGAAGCAGCTCCCCTGCAGACGCAACTGGGACACGGCATAGTAGGCGCTGGGAGGGTGGTAGCCCCTCTGCGGCACACGGGCCATCCTGGTGAAGTTGACTCTCAAGTTTGTGATCTCCCCCAGCTCTGAGAGGGCCAAACAGCAAGGAGGGAGGGGTTGGAGAATGGAAAAGAAAGGAAGGAAGTTAGAGGCACAGAGTCTCCTTGCCTTCATAATGTAATACCACAGGCCATCCTCTCCAGACCTCAACCATCCCACAGCATCCCACAGACAATATCCCCATGGGGTGAGCAGGGCAAGTATTAAATCCGCAACCTCGTTGACAGAAACATGAAAGACCAGGAAATTTCCACGACCTGGGTTCCAACTCTGTTTCCTTCCCATTCGTAGTTCTGTGGACAAAAGGAGTGGCCACACTGACCTTGAATTTTTTGACTTGGAGTTGCTGGAATCCCAGATGCTAAATCCATAAGGTTAAGTTGGACCTACAGAGGGAAGGGAAAGAGCACTGAAGAAGAGGCAAACAGTGTACCCCAAGCTCAGAAGGAACCTTCCTTTCCATTGTACGCCCCGCCCTCCTCACACTTGAAGTCTTTTTTACCAGGAACCTGAGACAGATCATGGCTATAATGTTTGTCAGTTGCTCTTGGGGAGCAAGATGATGACTGGGCCCTAAATGAGAGTACGTGTGTGTGTGTGTGTGTGTGTGTGTGTGTGTGTGTGTCTACCTGCCCTCTCTGGTTGAAAATACGAGTATCCTAAGAATCTCCTGAGTTCCCTGGATCAAAAATTATGGTAAGATATATCATTTACATGTGAGGGTTTAGGAGACACTAATTTTCTGATGACTCCGGTTGAGTGAGAAAGTCTAAAACCCAAGGATGCATGAATGTGGGTGACCACAGCACTCTGGACAATCCCAATTTCAACTATGCTTTTGATTTATTTTTTTTTAAAAAAAAAACTCTTAGATGTGATTTCATCTACATATCCCAGAAGAGTTTTCACATCAGCCCTCCACAAGTTAGGAAAAAGTCCTGCGTTCTGATCTAGCGTGTGAAGAATGTGATTACCATAGATTTGGCTAAAGGTATAACCAAGGAGGAACTGCTAAACCCAAAGGAAAGAGACGCATGCCTGCATCCAGGGCCCCACTCTAAGCGTCGGTCCACATGAAAGCAGCTCTGAGGGCTCACCTGTGTCTCGGCCAGGGAAAGGAGAAGAGAAACTACAGCCTCTTCTGCCAGGGGATGGGGAAAAGCAATTATGAAAGAATTTGACCCACATTGGGAGGACTTAGGGAGAAACATTCTGAACGTGTCTTCAGGCAGGTTCTTATTTCTAGCTTAGGGTTTCAGCTCAGGAGAATTCAGGCTCTGGGTTATACCAGAATTCCCTCCAAGGGCTGAGACTGGGTTAGATGAATAGATCAAACTGAAAATGTTTATGTTTGTATTAAACCCTATCAAGGTGAAATGAAATTTTGTGTAATTTGCTCACTTGCATCTAACTAGCCACCCCAAAGTCACACCAAAGTAGTGTTGATTTCATCCTCCCACTAGAGGGATGAGCCAATGAGTCGTGGGGGAGGGGAATATGAAAGAGGGCAGGGGTGAGTCACATGGTGGCTCTGAGATGTTTCTAAAATATCACTCCCCAGCAAAGACAATAAGCCACAGATGTTTTGAGGGTGGCCACAGGGGTCATTATTGGGGGGAATTGAGGAAAGTTAGCAAGAGGAGCTGAGGAAGGCATTTCCATCTCTTCTCGAGTCCATGTGGCCGTGTGAACAGAGGGACATCGGGGACTTCTCCCCAGGCCTCCTTTTCAGGATTCCCTCCACCTACCTTCCCCCCATTTAGGCGCGCATTAGGCCTCTGGGGCAGGGACTGGCACCGAACATCCTGCCAGCTCTGAGGCCGGCCCTGGCGGACCCGAGGGAAGGCGGAGGTGCAGTCAGCAGCCAGGTACTGGTACACTCGCCAGGTCTTACCGAAGTCCGAGGAGCGCTCAATCAGCATGCCGGCAGGCATGGGCCCCTGCAGAGACAGGGGCAGTGTGCAGAGGGGAGGCACTGGGGCTGGGTCCCATGGAGACACAAGCAGAGAAACAGGCTCCTCCAATGAACTGGGGAGAAAGGGGGCCCAGTGGGAGCAAGTGGGCTCAGGAGCATCCGGGTCCAAACCTCCTGGTATGCCACAGGCCATGGAAGTTTCTCCCCAGGATCTGCCTTCCAGAAGGAGTGATCCCTAGCTCAGCCCACCAGGCTTCCAGGCTAGACATTCTCCTGCTCCTACACTTCCCACAGCTGACCATTTTTTATTCTCTCTCTCCTGGAACTCATGTCCAGCCTCCTGTGTCCTTGCCCTCCAAACCGCATTCCCCACTTCACTAGAGAGATCTTCCTGGGTGGTTATCTGATCTGTGAGAGCCTCAATCAGTCTGCATTGCTCTCAAGATATAATGTGAGCACCTTCACATGACATATTGAGTCCCTGCTCCTTCCTGCAGTGATTTCATCCATTTCTGGTGGCTTTAAATGTGGTCTTTATGCTGACAGATCCCAGCTTGGACCACTTCCTGGAACTGCAGGTCTATAAATTCAGCCTCCAAAGCAGATCCTGAACCAAGCCCAGGCCTGTCTCTCACCTCCTGCCTGATCTCCCGAGTAAGCTTCATCTGATTTCCCCTTTCCCCATGTTCATTCTTATTCAGTCATATCTTCCTCTTTTTTTTTTTTTTTTTTTTTTTTTTGAGACAGAGTCTCACTCCATCACTCAGGCTGGAGTGCAGTAGTGCAATCTCAGCTCACTGCAACATCTGCCTTCCAAGTTCAAGCAATTCTCATGCCTCAGTCTCCTGAGTAGCTGGAATTACAGACACACACCACCATGCCCTGCTAATTTTTGTATTTTTAGTAGAAATGGGGTTTCACATGTTGGCCAG
Source organism: Cacajao melanocephalus (assembly GCA_963573385.1). Classification (NCBI taxonomy): domain Eukaryota; kingdom Metazoa; phylum Chordata; class Mammalia; order Primates; family Pitheciidae; genus Cacajao; species Cacajao melanocephalus. The sequence goes on along the minus strand of CAUYLG010072695.1, from coordinate 131,345 downwards.
GCTGGTCTTGAACTGCTGATTTCAAGTGATCTGCCTGCCTCAGCTTCCCACCAAAGTGCTGGGATTACAGGTGTGAGCCACCACACCTAGCCAATTTTTGTATTTTTAGCAGAAACAGGGTTTTGCCATGTTGGCATGGTCATCTTCTTAAAACATAAAATGGGCCTTGTCACTCCTCCAAAGATCCTCCAATACTATTCTGGAACAAAATCTGAACTTCTGACCATGAGTGAAGAGGCCCCAGGCTTCCTGGGCCCTGCCTCATCTCAGGCCACCTCCTCTCTTCAAGCCCTAAACCAAGCTCAGTCCCTCCTCAGAGCCTTTGTCCAGTCTTTCTGCTTGGAATGCTCCTCCCGCTGGTGGATTCCCTCTCCTCTTTCATTCTCAGCTTCAATGTCATTTCTTGGTACAGATCTTTTGATACCTGACTAACGTGCATTCTCCTGCTCATGTCTGACCCATCCCACCCCACTCCATTATTTTCTATTCCAGCATCTTTCTTCCTTCAGAAACATCACCACCATTTCCAGTTATTTACTTGTTGGTTTCTTGCTCTGTATTCTTTTCCCATGAGACCGGGATTTCCCTATCATTCACAATGTTGAAGTATTGAGTTGGGAAAATCTTGGTCCTAGGAGCTGTCCTGTGCACTGTAGCCTGGTACACAGCATCCCTGACTTCTACCCACCAGATCTCATTGCATACCCATAGTTATGACAACCCAAAATGTCTCCAGAAATTGTCAGATATCCCCTGGGGGAGAGGAGAGGGCAAAATAGTGCATCTGGTTGAGACTCAGTACACCAGACTATAGCCTCTATTGACTATCTGGTTCACAGGTGGACCCCCAACATCTAGCACATCAGTGTTCAGTACACATTTGTCGAACGAAACTTCAGCCTCCTCCCCTCCCACTGTGTATACCTGGAAACTCACCTCACAGCAGTCTTTAGCCCTCCCCATCCCTGCCTCTCACCACCAAGCACATTTTATCCTCCAGGCCCTGTGTGCATTTCCTTGCCCCACCCCCAGTCATATATCTCACCTTCTTGCCGCTTGCCTCGAGCCTTTGTTCTTATGGTTCTCCTTGCTTGGAATAAACATTGCCCTTCACCTGACCGTTACTGGTCTATGAAGGTTCATCTTCCCCTGGGTGAACTCCCTGAAAAATCCTCCCAAGGCAGACCACGCAAGAGCCCCTTCTGGGCTCCCAGCACCTCTTCTTACCAATATCAGAGTGCACATTTCACTCTCTCACTACTGACTTCCCCACATATGGTGGAAGCAGCTTGAAGATTGTGACTTAGTTTTATTCATCTTTATATCCCTAACATCTGACACCAAGCCTAACTGTAATCAGTGTTCAATAAGCGCTCATAAATAATTGACAAATAAATGAACAGGTGAGTAATAATAAAGTGAGGAGACTTTAACACTGTCCACCCAAATGAATGCTGCCCTTCAAAGTTGTCACCTTTAGAGACTGGGCATTTATTCAAACGATGCTGGCATTTCTCAAAATACTTTTGACCTTTACATGGGGTGAGGCTCTTAGAGCCAACTTCTTCAGTTATGTAAGAAATCAGGTCCTATTACTTTTTATTCCAAGCTCATTTTAACTCCTGAAAACTATATCTCCCTTCCTGATCATTTAATCTTATTAACCAAATTTGATCATTCAATATCTGACTATTTCTGTAGAAAGAATAAAACCAAATCATCTCTGAAAAGAAAAAAATGACCTATGGCAATTAAATGAAAATGTTGCCTCCAAAAGACGTATCTAGAAGGCTGTTCTAAAGGCAGAATCTGAAAGTGCTTTGAGAAGTAATGGCACTGAATGAGTAGACTGCCCACCAAGAGAGCCGCTCCAAAGGAACATCCATCAGTGAGTTGGACAGGCAAGTTTCTGGCTGCTTGTTCAACTCAATCTAATATGCAAAGTTATTAAAACAGAGTATACCAAGAATACACAATTGCACAGCAAGCAATATGGGCCCAGTAGATTAGGTACTTGGCAGAGCTGAATTAATTAGATGGGCTGAGGGTGGGGAATGAGAGAGGAAGAGGATATCCAATCACTGTTCGCCCAGGAGCGAGTCCTCTACTGTCACCATGAAATAGCCTCGTGGTGAGTGTTGCCCTAGCCCAAAGAGACAAAGACGTGGTGCTCCTCCATGGCTCCAAACCCACATGGCCCAGGAGCCCCTCTCCTAGCCACTGCCGTCCCCAGGAAGCACACCTTGAACTCCATCATGACGTCCTGAAGCTGGAATTTCCTGTCCAGGTCCAGCTGCAGAGAGACAGGGCTCACATCTGGAAGAACAAAAAGTAGAAACTGTCAGCCAGAGACTTTCCACTTCCTTCCCCAACCCTGAAGGAAGCCCTGGACTAGACTAGCTATAGGAAGTCAGAAAGTCTCCAACCTTGACTTTCCAATCTCCCTCTTGGAGAGCAGTGGGGAGTGGTATGTTTCTGCTTATATTATCCATTCCAGATCCTATCTGTTTTTGGCTAAGTTTCCTTCTCACCATTACCTGATGTCTTCAATACTTTGGAGAGCTTCAACTTGTCTGGTCAACACAGACTTGTTCTCAAAGCTTAATTCCACAAGCCCACCCACTGAGACTGGGTGGAGGGAAATAAAGACATTCCTTTCTCCTCACATTCTTGCCTTCACCTCCAACAAACTCTTCCACTTACCATAATATCCAACAGACCCCAAACATGAGGCAGAAAGGTTCTGCTTGTCAAACAACCATGTCACACCACCATAAGACATTTCTGGGAAACCTAAAGGGTTGCAGGGCACCTTCCATCCACCTCATCCTGTGGAGCCTTGAGACCCTGTAGATGGCAGATGCTCACCATTCTGTGACTGCCACCAGCGCATGGGGCCGGAGGATGAAACCACGTTCTCTACTCGGTGACTGTTGTAGTTGTGAGGCTGCCTGGAGTCACACTTGCAACATTTCATCTGCCACTGCGGGAGAGGGAGACAGCAGACACTCAGAGGTGGGGTCCTGGTAGAATTCCCCCTTGCATCCTGAGATCCCAGCATATCCCCTCTGTGGAAATCCTGCCCCTAGGAATCACTAATTTTATTAATACACTTGGAATGATTAATCTCTTAAAACAGGGCTATTGGTCGTCTTTTAATTCAACTCCTTTGTGTCCCTCCTAACACACAGCAAGTGAATGGTGAATAGATGTGCGAATGGGGAAGAGGTACAAGGCAGGAAAAAATACTTGAGTACATGGCATTGCCTTGCAGAGAAACTTGAGAAAAGTGCCAAGGGCAAAAAAAAAAAAAAAAAAAAGGAGGGGGAAGAAATTCACATTAATTGAGCACCTACTATGTACTAGGCACAGGCTGGAAAGTTTTATAGCTTATCTCATTTAATCCTGGCAGCCTGGGAAATTCTGGGGTTTTGAGGATCAGGGAGAGAGGACTCCAAAAGAGGATGAGGAAATGTGGAGTTACAGTCCTAGCTCTGTCACCCCTACTTCCTAGGCTGAATGTTTTCCTCTGTAAATCAAGTGGGGATTGAGCAACAGCCTTTCATCTACCCAACAAATATTTATTTAGTGTATACTATGTGCCCAACTCTGCTCCGGGCTCTGGGGTTATAATAGGGAACAAAACAAAGGTCCTGCCCTCAGAGAGCCAAAATTCTAGTGACAGTTGGACGATCGCTAAAGCCTTCCAGCAGTGACATCTGGGGCTTGAGGATCTTTCTGAGGTTCGGTATTCCCTACCTACAGGAGAGCAACCGGCCTCACTGGGGAGGTCCCCAGGAACCTGGCCTATGCTTGTCTCTTGGAATGAGACAGAAGCCAGAACTGAACCCCATGGGTTTCATGGCAGAGCCAGGATTACCAAGAAAAAGAGCATGGCCAGAAAGGCAACACATCTATTGTTCTTTAGCATGTACCTATATGCATACATGCACACATACACACACACACACACACACACGTACACATGCACATACACACAGATACATGACCTTTTCCCAGTTCCCCCATGCAACCCACACAAAATCTGTCTTCTCCGAGTAACCATGACCCCAAATCTTGTGTGCAGCTGAAACAATATGTCCAGAGAGCTCCAGATTCACCCACAGACAGACGCAAGGCTTGGACAAGAACCTCCTGGACCTGCGGGTCCTTCCGGGTAGGAAAAACTGTCCCTCCACATACCCTGTGCCTCTGCTTTCCTCTAAGCCTTCACTCATCAGAACAAAGAACTGACCCAAAGAGACTGAGTGGACATGTGGGGCCTATGCCTTGAGTGACAGAACCTCCCTGCCCAACACCCATCTTCCCTCTCCAAAGCTGGCACGGCCCGCAACAGGAAAGAGCAAGGAGGGGAGCCAGGGGTCTTGGTTCCCTGAGCCTCTGCTTCCCACACCACTTTCCAGCTCTCACCCAGTCTGCAAATGAAGAGAACTATCACCCTTCCTAGTGCTTGGAGGTGCCCTTGGCTTGTCCAAAAATGCTTCATCACACACTAATTCTTTGGGTGTTTAAGGCTCAAATAACAGCTGGCACATGAGCCCTTTATAAAGTAGCACCCATTGTCCCACCTCCCACCACTCACTGTGCATTCCCTTGCCCTCCTGTATTTTTTTCATAGTACATATCTCCACTTGACACATTGTACATTTCTGTCAATTTATTTATTTGTCTATCGTCTGCCTCTCCCTTCTAGAATGTATACTCTACGAGGGCAGGAATTTGCTTTCCTTCACTACTGTATTCCCAGTGCTTAGGAAAATACCTAGTACATAGTAAGCCCTCCCTAAATACTTCTTGAATAAATGAATAGCAAATTCTCAGTAAAGGCCAACTATTTGCATTAGCACTATTAATAGGCACACCCTTCCTGCACTAGGGGAGTTTGAAAGGAGGGGTGGGAGAGTGAGGAGGTAATAAAGCATCAGTAGCAAGTGATGGAGTACAACCATGTGCACAGGAGTCCTCGGGAGTTTCAATACAATAACCGACTAAAATCTCACAATAACCCTACATCGTAAGTAGTATTAGCCCCATTTACAGATGAGGATACTGAGGCCCAAAGAGGAAGATGACTTTGCTATTGACTGATCCCCACCGTCAGCATCAGAAAGGGTCCCTCTCTTCTCTCTCTTTCTCCCTCCTCTCATCCTCTCACTTCCACTAGAAACAGCTGAGTGGGAGAGATGTTGGGAAGCACACTAAAAGGTAGCAGTCTCTGTCTCGCGCAATGAGCCCTAAGAAAGGACCTCGAAGCTTATCTTGGGAAGACTAAGGCAGAGAGAGCACTTTGGGAAGAAACGGGGCTTCTTGGGCTGACCCAGCTCAGTGACCGCAGAAACTGGAGACCTGTCGCTGGCTGAAATACTTGAGCACTTAAAATAATCCTTTCTGGGCAACAGAAGGTCCTTGCTAGAGCCTGACTCCCCTCCAGACCCTATTTTGGTCCCTGGCAGTGAGCATGCCCCTCTTATACTCTTCCCAGCCTCTTAGGGACAAACTTTTCCACTCCCGTCCTCTGTCTGCACTCAGCACATGTCCTGAGGAGAGACAAGGGCCAGCTGCCTTCCAGCCGCCTGTCACCAGAGCTTCCCCCAAGCTCTGCTGGGAGCTGGTCCAGCCCTTCCCTGGTCAAGCGAGTGCCAGAAACAAGCCTCTTTCTTTCTCTGGGCCATGGGACAAGGAGCTGGAGACTGCGGAAATGCCCTTGATACTCCCAAGTGACAGGATATTATGCAACTATTAAAAACACTGTTTAGAGAAAAAAGTTTAATTGCATGGAGAAATGATTATATTATGTTTTTGAAAAAAAGCTGGACATACACTTGCATATGCATTATAATCTCAAATATATATATATATATGTACGTATGTGTATATATATGTGTATATATTTCCATTTAAAGAAATGTTAAGTATTTGGAAGGAAATATACCAATATACTAAGTGAAAACATATGAAATTGCTGATATTCACGTGTTTTGACCTACAAAAATGGCAACTGCTTGCAGATCAACCTGATATCTCTGGGTAGTGGATGCATATATAACTTTTTTCCTTCTTTGTTATTTTTTATTATGTTTAAACTTTATTTCTTTATGTTTTTATTTTTTTTGAGACAGGGCCTCACTGTCTTACCCAGACTGGAGTGCAGTGGCACAATCTCTGCTCACCACAACCCTCCGCCTCACAGGCTCAAGCAATTCTCCCATCTCAGCCTCCCAAGTAGCTAGGATTACACGTGCATGCCACTACCCCCAGTTAATTTTTGTATTTTTAGTACAGACAGGGTTTCACCATGTTGGCCAGGCTGGTCTCGATCTCCTGACCTCAAATGACCCACCCACCTCAGCCTCCCAAAGTGCTGGGATTGCAGGCGTGAACCACTGTGCTCAGCCTGTTTAAACTTTTGTACCTTGGATACCTATTTAACTTTTATATTCAGGAGAGTAGATAGTATTATAAAACAAAACCAACTGAAAATGCCCAGGGTTTATTGCCCCGCTCCTCCCTCAGTCTTCACGGGATAATCTGGGGCACCCATGCCTTCTTCTCCTTCCTTCCACATGTGCAGGCCCTGATGGCGGGATCAGATGGCCTCATCGGCTTACAAACTACGTGCTGCTTATCATAGTAACATAGCTAGAGGAGAGATTTATCTCAATCCTCAGAGTCAGGCTAAGCCAACAGGCGAGACAGGTATTTTAAGTAGTTCTGCCTGTCAACGAGCTAGCAGGACAGAAGCCTGAAATAGAGCGGCTTATGGCAGAAGCCCACATGAAGACAAGCTGCTAATTTATCCTTTCCCTCTGGGCCTCAGTTTCCCTTTCTACTTTATTCTGGTATGCTTATGTGTAGGGTGCACACATTTGTAAGTGTCCTGTGCATGTGTGACTCTGAGCGTGAGGCTCTTCCTCCCTCATGTGTGATGTCCCCCCGTCTCTCCCAGCGATGGGTGATTCTGAGCATGAGGCTCTTCCTTCCTCATGTGTGATGTGCCCCTGTCTCTCCCAGTGACGGGTGATTCTGAGCGTGAGGCTCTTCCTCCCTCCTGTGTGAGATGCCCCCGTCTCTCCCAGCGACGGCAGCTCTCTGCTGCAGCTGCCTCCCTCTCTGGGGTCATTTGGCCGGCATTCTCCTGGCTGCGTTACCTCAGAGACACAGTACTATTATCAATTCAGCCTGTCAGGCCTCCAGCCAGTTTGGCTCCTGCTTGCTCTCCAGCTGGAAAGGCTAAGCCTTCTCCCTTATCCTAGAGCTTTCTAGAAGCTCAGCAGTCTGGCTGGAAGACAAACCCTCCCAGAGAGCCAGGGGAAGGCAAAGGAGCAAGAGGGCAAGACCCAGCAGGGGCCTGAATCACAGTGGAGATGGGTGGAAAAGGAAAGCACACGCAAGTAAAAACTCTGAGCTTTTGCAAAACACAGAGATAACTGTGGGGGAAGACGGGAAAACAGGCTCTGGTTATGCATGGCCCAGCTCCCTCCCATGAGGAAGCCAGGAGGCTATCTGGGTTTATCTAAGAAGCTAGAGTCAAGTCATGGCTACCAACCACGGCCAAAAGCAAAAAAAAAAAAAATCTAGCTGCCTTCAAAAAAACACATCTCCTCCACTTCCACTTGCTTACTGTTGAAATGCAAGGGATGCGTGAGACAGTAAAGTTCCATCTTGTTCTAACATGCTATTAGAATTCTTCCCTACTCTAGCATATCAGCCCAGAAGTTAAAGGCACTCTCAGCAAGTATACAAAGAAAGCAAGAGAAAAATAAGACATTCACCAGATGCTATCCTGGAGAAACACATTTTCCAGCAATACGGACAGGGGTAAGGGGACCTTAAACGCCTTTGGTCAGCCAGGCCTCTGTTAGAACCCACCACAGTTCAAAACCCACAGCGTTTCTATGTCAATGCATATTGTCAATGAAGATCAAAAGTCAGTGCCTACTGCAGGCGCTGGGTGGGAGGAGGACTGCAGTATGCAAGATACTTTCAACTTTGTCTCTTTCTGTATCCTGAAGTGAAATTTTGACCAAAATTTTAACTCAGTATAGCTGTTATTTCCATCCAAACTAAATTCAGAAATCACTTTCTGAAGCTGATTATAGAGATGATATACGCTACACACTCAAAAATTACACTGCACCGGCCTCAGTCCTGAGCAATGTACATACATTATCTTATTCCATCCTTCCGAAATCTCTGAGGTAGCTAAATTACATTTACAAATGGTAGGTGTCCCCATTTTGCAGAATAGGAAAGTGATAAGTTAAGAAATGTGTCCAAGCCCATAAAGTCAGCAAGGGATGGAGCACGGACTCTTGCCGCACCTGTCTGACAACAAAACTACCTGTGCTGCTCTTTTTTTTCCCCCCTCCCTAGCGCACTAGTGCTGTTCTGATTCAAGGAACATAGCAATCACTTGGCAACTACTGAAAATTTCAGAGTTGGTTTTCAGGAAACTCCCTTCTTCTGCTTCACCCCAGTGGAAAGGCAACCTCAACTCCAGCACAGACATCTCCAGAAAGAGGGATGTCCCTAAGACCTGAGTGCAGAAAGTTGGTTAGTGTCCTGGGACCTCTACAGGTTCTGCCACTGGCAATGGCTACAGCCCCTCATATGGCCACACAGGCAGTGGGGAGATGGCCAGGCAAAGAAGCAAGGTAGGTCTGCAAGACATTGCCCAGAAGCTTCCACAGGCCTGGACCCCAGAAGCAATGGGGTGAGAAGCCAGGCTGGCAAAGTGAGACCATCCATGTTTGTCTTTGGGCCTTCCCATTACACATTTCTCCTCTCTGCCTTTAACCCCAGAAGCCTACCTCAGCTTGTTGGGTTAAAAGCATCTCTGGGCTTGCATACACTCATGAAGAACCAGGGGGTTTTGCTGGAAAGCTTTCCATCCCTGACTTCTGCTCCCAACAATGTCTGCTCCAATGTTGTGTCTGCTCCCCTAAATGCCTTATTTATCCCCCATTCCCTTCCTTTCTGGGGGAAAACTTAATTACCAAGCTGCCTTAATAACAGTCTTACACAGTGCATTCCTCAGGTTAATTAACTATGTAAGCCAAACAGCTGTCATTTTTATCTCTTGGAAACAAGCTGAGGAGCAGCAGCCAGTTGGAAGTGCCTCCTCTCTAATACGCGCAGGCGCACATGCATGTAAATGCACCCTTGTCCCCCCTCCCCACTGACACACACACTCTAACAGCCGCTGCCTTTCTTTGACAATTGTCTGTTTTCTTGACCTTCCAGAAGACTAATGTGTAGGCAGAGGATGTGTTCATATATGTACTACGATCTGTGTCCTCAACCAATAAGGGATTTTGAGCTTGCCTCTGGCCAAAATATCTGCTTTCTTTTTTTTTCTTTTTTTTTTTGGAGATGGAGTCTTGCTCTGTCATCCAGGCTGGAGTGCAGTGGTATGATATCGGCTCACTGCAACCTCCGCTTCCCAGGTTCAAATGATTCTCCTGCTTCAGTTTCCTGAGTAGCTGGGATTACAGGCATGCACCACCACGCCCGGCTAATTTTTGTATTTTCAGTAGAGATGGGGTTTCACTATGTTGGCCAGGCTGGTCTTGAACTCCTGACCTCAAATCTTCCACTCACGTTGGCCTCCCAAAGTGCTGGGATTACAAACATGAACCACTGTACCCAGCCCAAAATATCTGCTTTCTTGTTTCTCAGAAACTCTGAGCAGTTCTAAAGCTTCCAGAGCTCTACCACTGGGGGTTTACTCTTTTGGAGGAAGCATTATGGAGTTCTTGTTTAAAATGCAGACACCCCTGGGAAAGGCACCATATCAACCTATGACCTACCACTCATCCCTCAGCAAGAATACGTTTATCAGATACTTAAATGTGCAAGCCCGGAGATGACCGAAGGGCATGGCACAGCCTGTGCCTTCACATGCTCTGAGAGAGGACACTGGACTCTCAGGGTCACACACGGCCCAGCTGTCTCTGAGAAACAAGCTGAGCGGCCAGAGTTGAACAAACGGCAAAGGTTGACTAACCCAACTCCTTCACTTCACACGTGGAAAAATGGCAGTTTGGAGAAGAGCAGTAACTTTCACGAGCTCACATGCCTTTTGTTAGTGTCAGAACCAGAACCAGAGAGAGGGAGTCTTCACCCCCAGTCTGAGGTGGCTTCACTAGCCATGACTGTCTATGGATTCTTCAACAGCTCACTCTAAGTCAGATTGGCAGCGATCACCCTGGGAGGGCAGCCCCGGGATGGGTGGATTTTAGTGAGGTAGGTGAATGTGTGTCCTGATCAGGGAAGAAATGCTCAGGAGTGTGATTCACAAATGGGGCAGCCTCTGCCTACAGACACAGCCACCAGGAGGCGGGCAGGGGAGGAGAGTTGGATAGAATGGCTAGCATCTGCCAGGTACCATGCTGGTGGTCACTTTGCACATTCTTTTATACAGTCCTCATGACAACCACTGAAGCCCATTTTTCAAATGAGGCCCAGGGATAGCACAGAAGTAAATGAGGGCAGGGAGGCATCACAGACATTTTCATCCATGCCTTGAAATTGAGGGAATAATAGTGCAGTGAGTTTTCCTAGAATCCATCTAGGAGCTTGAAGAAAGAAAACAAGGGGCCAGGGTGATGGGACGATAGCTTCAGGCCATTTTGGTAAAGAATAGCCTTGTCCCAATCACAGACAGTTAATGGGTCATCAAGGCAGGCAAGCCCAGAAGGGCAAAGTTGGGGAGGCAGAGAAGATGCCATACAGCAAAGCTGGCCAAGATCTATGTCCATTGCAAGGGTTGCAACATGGACCCAGAATTTACAGAAGCAAGCCCTTGAGACCAGTGGGATTTAGCAACTGACACCGAATTGGGTAGAGGAGGTAGCATGCAAACAGGCTAAGACGGGTCCACGCTTGGAGGTAGGGAACTAGGAGAGACAATTTTGGAACTGGAAGGAGTCTCCACTGCTCCTGCAATTCCATTCTGCCGAGTTGCCCTCTGTTAGTCGGTTGGAATTCAGCATGGGGAGTGGAGTGAGTGAGGCAGAAATGTCCAGGGGTCACAAATCCCCACCCCATTGCTCTTGCATTAATGGCACATCTGTGCTAGGCTCAGGACTCGCCATGTCATCCCTGCATGGAGATAGAACAGAGGCACTAACCAGAGGCCTTGGCTTCAGGGAGGTGTGACTGTGGGAGTGGGAACTGGTGGAGAGGAGAAGGGTGAAGGGAGAGGCAGTGGGAATGCAGCATCACATCCGGCCAACCTCATTTCCAGCTGTGCTGTCCAGTACACCCCTATCCCTAACTACTCTGAAAACTCAACACACAATGTGTTTCTCACGGAAGTCTGAAGTCCCAGCCCACACCCAAACCCTCCCAATAGCTCACAGGGAAAACAAGAGCCACTTCATGGGGTGTTATAAGAATTATTTGAGATAATATATATAAAATTCTTAGTATGATACCGAGGACATATGATATGATTCACGAATTATAGTCGCCATTAGTATCATTTAATAACAAAATGAACTTAAAAACTGAAATTGGAACTCAACAGAATTAAAACCTGAATTTCTAATTCTTATCATGTAGCCACTACTGCACCCAGAGAGGGTTCAGGGTACATCTGTCCAGAGGACAACAGGGGAGTCTCTATGCCTTTAATATATATCCTCATTGCTAGAACTCATGGCCTCTCCCAAAGGTAGGCAAGTAGCAGTGAGGGAAGGAGAAATGAAACAAGACAGAGATGTAGAAGACAGGGGAGAGATGGCTCATTGCCAAAGAATGTAGGGGAAAAGGAGGGACCCTAAAGACCATCTCATCTAATACTTACAGAATAGGACAGCGAGGCTTAGACAGGGGTAATCTCTTGCCCAAGGTCATACCTCAAGTCAGTGGCAGACCCGAAACTGCATACCACCTTCAAGATGCTACCTGCCATCCTCTATTCTTTCCAAAAGGCTAAATTTATTCCCCCTTAGAAAAAAAGGAAAAAAGAGCCAGTGCTTCTCAGCTTTCACAGCAGAGAAATAGCTGAGATTTATCCAACCCCCGAGTTGCAAAAGTCTAGACTTCTGTTCTGCAAGTCCCCGTTTTGTTCTCAAGGGGCTGCTTAAGAGCAGGGAAGACAGTGGACTCCCCGGGGCATCTGAAGAGGCAGAGGGCAGGCCAGTGTGAAGCCAAAAGCCCCAGGCCTGGAGGAGAAGGGACTTTTCAGACAGGGCTGGGATCGAGGGTGCATCCCAACACAGGGGCCTCTGACCTCTCCTTGCCTCCCCTCCCAAAAGGCAAGTCAGCCTGAAAAAGGAAATCCACAGAGGTCTCCTTGAAATTTTCAGACATGGACTCATAATTTGGGGGAGATATGGGGGAAGGGAGCAGCCAAAATCACTCTGTTGCCTAGAAAGCTCAATACTGCCAGGTCCCCTGATGCTCATGGAGTAATCTAGACCCATGGGGAGTGCTGGCTAGGATGGGCCATCTTACCTAACCCTGTCAAATGGGCTTCCCCACATCCAAGTAGGTGAGATGCAGAAACCACAGCCATCTCTGCTCAGCAGCTCCAGTCATTTCCCTGTACCATCTGTGACTAAAATGCCAAGAGAATACAGAGAATAGAAGGGCAGTAAGGCCCAGAGGCCATAGCAGATACCACCTTCCACAGCCCAGAAGACAAGGGCAGCCTGGAAAGGGGAAACCACAGATAACCCAAGTCTCTTTCTCCAAAGGCTGCAGGGACGCAGGGCAAACCACTCCTTTATCCATTCCCTTGTACAAGCAAAATGGCCAAATGAGGAAGCTGGAAGACAAGGAAACAATGAGAGATTTGAACTTTAGTAAAGAAAGATTCCACCCTGTTGAGGGCAAACAAAAAGAAAACCAAGGTTCCTACAAAAAAGACCCAGAGACAATGTGGAAGAAAAATATAGCAGCTGTTTGAAAATGCCAATTGCCTAACAGGCAATGTTAGAGCTTAAAGCATTGTGTTTCTGGATTTGATCCAACTTATCACCTAAGCCTCTGACCCTGCTGGATAACTTCAAGTCACTTCCTCATCTATCTTGCTAACCGTGGCACAGCTCAGTTCCTGCCACAGCAAGAAGACAGCTCGGCCCACACATCCCAGCACCAAATGACACATGAGCCTCTATACACCTAAAGGGACAGTGTTTGTCAATTTGCCTCTTCCCAAGACTTGAAAAACTATCCTACCCATGTCCAGAGGCTGAGAAAAGACTGTGTTATCTCAGAGAGATAAAAGAAGAGAGAAATGAGCTATTTCATTAATTCTGAGTTTATTTCCTCTTGGCCCAATCAACCGGTAAATTCCTAAGAGGCAAGGATCTGGCCTTATACTTTTACTGCACACCCCAGTCTGCATAGTACCCAGGGCTTGGCCTACACCAAGTACATCCTTGTATTCAGTGGACAAATGGGCAGCTCACACACTTCTCCCATCCTGCCTTCCTCTAGTCCTGGGATGTAGGGCCTACCTCGCCATACTGGGTGCAGTAGGTCTCAGGCTTGGTCAGTCCACAGGTAGATGAAGCTTGGAGAAACCGGGTCCTCCCAACAAGCAGGTCCCCAACAGGTGGATAACAGGCCCCACGGGAGCAGGCTTGCTGGGCATGCAGGAGGCCAGGCAAGGCTGAAATCACAGAAATACGTGATGGTGCAGTCATCATCATCATCAGAAGAGAAACACTGGCAAACAAAAACCATAGATGACCCTAAAATATGGCTTTTAGAATCAAGCTGGAGACATAGACTTGGCCATCAAGACAAGGTCCACAGCTCTTTCCACCTGCATCACGGCCTCTGTCAGCAGCCCAGTGGAGGGCTGACTGTTGAGCGATTGGTGGAACATTAAGAAAGGCCTGCATTCATTCTGCTCCTTTATCTTCAAAGTGGCCCCAACCACGCTTTGTGAATGCCCAGCTACAATCCACTGGAAAACAGGAACTTAAGCCACCATGGCTCTGGAATCAGCTTGAGAAAGGATGGGAAACTGTGGAGTGCACTCAGAAAACCACAAACCACCTTTGGGTAAGAATAAGAAGACATTTGGGAGCCTTTCCAGAGAGGCAGAGAATCTTCTTCCCCAAAGGACAAAAGGAATGGGGAAATCTCACACGTGTCCCCAATAGACAAGTATTCCCAACTGGAGGGACTACAGGTGACAGGTGAAGCCCACACTTTGATAAACTCTCCTCCTACCTGTGGCTGTCACCTCCCTGCCATATAACAGGGCCTGGAAGGATGAGAAGGGGTACTTACCAAAACACAAGAGGAAGAGTGGTTTCATCTTCAGCCAATGGGGTGATCCCCAGAGAGGACCTTACCTAGGACAGAGCAAAGCAACTTGGGTACAACAGTGCAAACCCCTACAGCACACTAGCCCTTTTCTTTTCTGTTTCTAGACTCAAGATTTTTTTTTAGAAGTCTTTACCTAGGGTCCTGATTTAGGACACTTGGAGCAGCAGATGCATTTGTAGCCAAAAGCTTGGAAAATGCTGGAGCGCTAGACCCTTGTTTCAAGTGGTATGTGACTCACAGGGTGCCCTGGGAAAATCCCATCCCCTCCCAGATTCCAGCTTCCTCCTCTGAAATGGACGGGAAGGAGTGTGGACCCTGCCCTACCCCACACAGCCATAAGGATAACATGGGGAGCAGGGAAAGGCTGAGCCCTTTGCAGGAGAAGAGTTGTAGGAAGATCCAAGGCCTAGTTGCTGCCCCAAGAGAGAGGGCTGGCTTTTCTCAGGAGCTAGATCAGCAGTCTCAATCGAGTCCAGCCCAAAGTGAATGAGTCAGAGTGGCTGACGGCCTGGAGGCGAGCCTTCTCCTGCCATCGGCATGGCCTCCAATACCATCCAGGGCCACTTTGAGTTTGAGGCTGTGTACCCCCAAATCTGGGCGAAGCAGGCGGCTGGGACGCGACAGGGAGAGATGCATGGCTGTCTTTAACCAATGAGTGTGGATTTCATCTGAAAGGGAAACAACTCAAAATGTCTTCAGTGATGGGCTGGGGCTCGACAAGAGGGGTAGGGCTGGGATCCCGTAAGGCAGGGATTCTGAGGGAGGCTGGGGAAGGATGCTCAAAAGCCACTGTGGGGTCCCAGAGGCAGGCTTGCCTTGTGGAAGCACGCCCCACTCTTGCTCATGTGATGACCCCCTCTGCCTTGAATGGGATGCTCACTCTGCTCCAATGACAGCCACAAACTCCTTTGGCTAGGGTGGAGGGCTGGGGGCTTGGCAAGGTAGGGGCAGAGGGGGAACTGAGGACATTCCTGGCATCTTTAAATTATAGACCCTAATGCTTCAAAATCATTCTTTCCAATCCCTCTCCCAAAAGAGTCATGGGCCCAGGGAGAGAACATGTGCCCTGAGGTCCCACAGCTAATGACGGCCTAAGAGAGACGCATCCTCTGCCTCTCATCCAGTGCTTTCTCAGCTTTCCCACCACTGACCGGAAATCCCCCTGGAACTAGGCATTCTGAGCCAGCCCACCCTCTTCACTTCCTTCTGTGCTCAACCCCAAATCTGAACCTGCTTTCTTCTAAGTCACTGGGGCGCTTTTCAAATGTGAAAAAGCAATCCAAACTGTAGCATTTTAACCTAGCGTTTAGAGGTGAGCTCACTCAGGTGAGCTCCCGGGAAGAGGAATAAATCAGGCCCTGCAACCAGGCCCCAGGCACCCGGAGATACAGGCCTCCTCCTGCATCCCGCCCCCACCAGGCAGGTAAAAGCAGGTAACATACCTCGCTATGTGTTCTGCCCTTCTTTCTCCAGATCTTCTGAAAGCTCCTCTTGAATGTGGGGGTCTCCCCTCCTGGCTCCCAGTTTTTAAACAACAGCCTCACCTCTGGAGACTCCCTGGCTGGGTGTAGCCCCACCGCAGGGCGGGTCTCAGGAATCTGGCAGCCGTCACGCCCATCTGTCGTCACTGCACCCCCACCTCCCAGGACAGGACTGGGCAAGTGGGTCAGTCGGTCGGTCCCAGAGGCCTTGCAGTAAGCTCCATAGTGCCCGCCTGCCTGTGGGGGCTACAAGGGGCACCACAAGCAGAAAGCACCAGGCAAATGTAAGTGATCATCAGAGACCAGGATTCCTAGGGTGGGGAAGGGTCCTTGCATTTGTGCCAGGCAATGAACTTGCCATTGTCCCAGGCCAAGCAGGGGTCAGCTTCTCCTTGTGACCTGGACCATCCCAGACAAAAGACCGGGCAGAGAACACAAAGATTAGGGCTTATATAGAGAGTTAAAGCCCAGACATGTCACTGGGCTGGAAGGGGAGAAGACCCAAACATCCAAGACCCTGGAAAGCACCGTTCCCCTCCCCAGGGTAAAAAAAGAAAAAATATCTCAACATCTTGGGGAATTGGGAGGATCCTTAAAAGCCAAGGTTCATCAGGAAGGATTCAAAGCTCAACTCATCCAAGGAAAGCTTAAGAGAAATGAGCAGAGTAACTCTAAACATTTCCCTCCAGCTGCCTCCGCAGGGTTGGCAGGGAGCCCAGGGACAGGTAACAGCCTGTGAGTCACTCCCCCACCTTCGGGGAGGGTTAGTCTCCTCGCCCCTCCCTCCCTGGGCAGGAATGCCTGCCTGGAGGGCCAGAAAACAGACCTGACCACAAGTGGTGGAAGGAAAGGCTGAAGCACAGCTAGACGAACAAAGTCAAAACAGACTTTCCCTGGCCTCCTGCCAGGCCTGAGAACACAGCTTCCTTTGTAGACTCCTTGCTCAGAGCTCCTGGGCTTCCAGCCACTGTAAATGGAAGTGGCAGGTCCAAATGGAGAGGCTGGTCTCACAGGACACTCTTTCCCCCAGGTTAGGGTCGGAGAGCTTTTAGGGAAGCCTGGAGGGTCACGCCATCCATATCTTGGCCCTGGAGAGCCTGCACTGGCACCATTTGGGAACGCTCGTGCCTCAAAGTTTCCATTTAAAGGAGACTCTTAACTATCTATTCCACTTTATCAGCGTCTCCTCAACAGAAATGTCTGTACTATTGGAGGGTTATGTCCAAGAAATTGGCTTGAAGACTCTTAAGGGGAAAATGTAGAATTTTGTAGATTAAACTGGGCATTTCTAACCCTCAGGTTCTAACTTGGCATAAATTCAAGTGGGCAGAAGAAATAGTGTAATTAGCAAGTAAGCAGTAAGCTGTTTAGGTGCATAATTGATACTCCAATAAATGCTAGTGTGCTGGCCCCTATAGGCATTCCAGTGAAATCTAGCTCAACTCAGCAAGTCAGGGTCAGTCAGAGCAGTGTCCCTTCAACACAGAGAGACCTCCCTCAAGTCCCCCACAGAGAAGGGTCACCCCTGACATCCCTGTGTTTTGAGTTCTCACCTGGTTGACTCTTTCTCTCCACTTTCCTAACTCCCTGAACTCAGAGCTCCCAGGAAACATTCGCCCTCTCCCCATCACCAAAGGATGTGACAAAGAACTCATTAATAATTAACTCAGCAGAAGAGAGCAGGTGTTGCAACTCCAGATCCTCAGAGGAGACAAGGCAGGGCAGGTGTGCGGTGGGCCTCACCATGAATAGCTGGGCCCTTTAAATCCCCCTCCTCCTCCCTTTATGTGAGGCCATGAGCCCAGGTAAATACACATTTGGTGTCTCAGACTTCACAGGCTTGGGCATGTCGTGGAGTGGTTTGGCTTCGCAGGAGGGAAATGCCAGTTGCTGTGCTTGCCTTCCCCCATGTACCCCCGGCAAAGTCCAGGAAGCTGTTTATGCAGACCCCCAAGAGCAGCCCAGCCAGCCTCACTGTTCAGGGATGCTGATCCACTCCCCCGAGAATGCCAGGGCTCCAGGCACATGCTTTGGAACTTCAGAATCCAATTTGTTCTGAGTCAAGTACCCTAAAATACAGCCTGAGGCCAGATTGGGGTCTAAGATTAAAGGGGGGTGGTATTGTAGCACGCACTCCTCAGCCTCCCCCGTGTGCATGCCTTCTCTCTCTCCCTACACCCATCCTCCTACATCAGAGCGCTCATCTGCCCTACAGCCTTGGCTTATTAGAATGTGTGCTCAGGAAAGTGGCCAGTGAAGTCATCCCGGACTTCAGTGTCTCTCACACCTTATCACTCCATCAGCAGATTCGGTCCGCTCCCACTTCCAATAATAATCACAATCTACTTCTGCCCTCCTGGCCTGCGCCTCTCCTCCTGGGACATCAGCAACAGGCTTCTCACTGATATACGATCAAGCTCAGAACCCTCACATGCCCCTATCCCACTCAGGCCAAGGACAGAGCCTTTTCAGAGTCTAGCAGGCCCTACACCACCTCCCTCCCATTACCTCTTCAACTCTACTACAACGGCCTCTATCCCTGCCTTAACTCAGGCTTAGAGCTTTGGCTCCAGCTGCTTCTGCTGCCTGGAACACTCTTGCCCCTGGATATCTACAAAGCTAACTCTCTGACCTCTTTCAAAGTCTTTGTTCAGATCCTAACTTCTCAATGAGGCCTACCCTAATCACACTATTAAAATTACAACCAGCTTCTCTGCCCCATCCCTGTCCCCCATAAGAGCACTCCTAACCCCACCTACCATACATTTTGGTGAGTTATTTATTTACTTACTTGGTAGGGGGACATCACTTACCAGCTTCTAAACAACTATGTAATTTACCTACTTATTATGTTTATTTTCTGTCTCTTCCAACTAGAATGTAATATCCAAGAAGTCAGAGATTTCTATTTTATTCACTACTGTTTAAGTGTGTGGGAAGTAGAAACATTCCTTTTTAAAATTTCCTTTCTTGTTAAAGACTAAGTGTGCTAATAACTTTGTTAAGCCCTATCCTATGTAACTGTTAGACATGCCATGCTTACAGGCACATAGTATATTCTATGTCCTTGTACTTTAACCAAGATATCTGTGCTGGACGTCCTCACAGGCATGTTGCAGCTCTCCATTGCTTTCACCTGTTTAGAAAAGTTTTAAGTTATTAGCCAATCGGGTTTTAGTTTAAATTGTGAAGTCTGGCTCCAGCCAGTGGAGATCAGACACAGCAGTAAGGACGACCCCAAACGTGTATGGAATAAATTTGTGTGTTTTCCTTTGTTCACTGTACTATCATGGCATGATGGCTAGCAAGAGTACCCTTCCTGCAGCCCAGGAAGTAAAAATTGTGTTGCTAAAAGATCCTTTGTCTCAGTGCTAATTTTTCTTTGTGGCATCGAGCAGCTATTTCCAACAAATTGGCAATCACAAAGGGACACATTCTCCTCCAGAGTGGTCTCCAGCTGAGACCCACCTGGTGCGTGGAATAAATCAACCTGATCTCTCAGCAGTGTGGGGAAAAGAAAGGCTTCAAGCTTTGGTCAAAATTCTAAAGGTTAAGTATGTGTAAGTGTGCGTTCGAGGGAGCAGTGTGAGTGGTTCCCCCCTGCAAAATCTGTAATCATTTCATACTGTCTAGAGGCCAGAGGGAGCAAAGTGAAAGTAAAGAGAGGAATGAGAGAGACCCCCAAAAGGGCGAGGTGGGGGGGGATAGTTAGAATCCTCCCCTGGAAAAAGAAAGGCAAAAGGTAGCCAAGAGAGAGCCCTGGAGGAGCCCCAATAAAGGCCTCCAGAGGTGGCTGCAGTGGTGCCTGTGGCTGGGTCAGCCACTCGCTGGGGTGGAATCCACGGAGGCAGAGGTCACATGCACACAGGGGCCAGGCCACTCTGAGTGGCAGTGAAATGGCTGGGGCCAGGGTCAGGAGTAAGGAAGCAGCGCAGGTGGCACCGGAAGCGGTGAGTGGCCTCACAGGGATGGCAGCAGCGGAGGTCACCTATGAGGCTGCTGGCCATGGCCAGGGGTGCCGCAGAGGTGGCAGGAGAGGCCAGAAAGCAGCAGCAGCAGCAAGACGTCCAAGGCCGCCTGCTGGGAACCTTGGGGGGCAGACAGGTGCGGCACCTGCGCCAGCAAGGGAGAAGACCAGCAGCACGGGCGGTGCGGCCCAAGGCAAGTCCCACTCTGGCCAGCAAAATGTTAAAAAGTAAGAAAGAAAAGGTACATGAAAAGATGGTAAGAGAAAGTGTGTGAAAGAGAGAGGCAGACAGAAAGTAAAACTAAAGAAAGAAAGAAAGAAAGAGAAGCTTTGCTTTTAAAAACTCAGGCAAAACAACTAAGCCAAGACATGTTTAAAAAGTTTAAAAAGGAAAATTATAAAGTAAAAGAGGAGGGAATTGTGGGAAGTAAAAAAGTTCCTTTTTAAAATTTCCTTTCTTGTTAAAGAATAAGTGTGCTAGTAACTTTGCTAAGCCCTATCCTATGTAGCTGTTAGACATGCCATGCTTACAGGCACATAGTACATTCTATGTCCTTGTACTTTAACCAAGATATCTGTGCTGGACGTCCTCACAGGCATGTCCCAACTCTCCATTGCTTTTATGTGTTTAGAAAAGTTTTAAGTTATTAGCCAATTGGGTTTTAATTTAAATCGTGAGGTCTGGCTCCAGCCAATGGAGATCAAATACAGCAGTAAAGATAACCCCAAATGCATAAGGAATAAATTTGTGTGTTTCCCTTTGTTTATTTTACTCTTGTGGCATGAAGGCTAGCAAGAGTATCCTTCCTGCAGTCCACGAAGTAAAAATTGTGTGGCTAAAAGATCCTTTGTGTCAGTGCTAATTTTTCTTTGTGGCACCAAGCATCTATTTCCAACATCTATTTCCAACAAAGTGCCTGGCATATAGTAGGTGCTCAATACTTGCAGAATGAATGGATCCATATTAAAGTACAAACAATTGATGTAGTTCAATGCATCCCCCATGCCTTTTATGTGGAGTTGTATTCTCAGAGGAGACAATCCAGACTTTGGGCACCAGAATGAATTACTAATAGTGGAAATTCATGTATCAGCCAGAGTGCAGAGGTCTTCTTTGAGGCACCTATCTCCAATTACAGAAATGTCACCATATTGATAAAGGCAGTCTCCTTCTTTGCCTGCTTCTCAATCATTCCTGGCAACGTTTCTGACAGGGTGTGGGGGTGGCATTAGAAGCTACTGTCTCCATTATCCATCTGTCAGGCTCAAACCATCCAAGTTGCTAGGGAGATCATCCAAGATCTGATCAATCGGAGATCAAGGGATAGGGAACAAAGGAAGGAGGAAAGGGGGAAGAAAAGGAGAGAGAAGAGGTTCAGGGGGGATAAGACAGGCTGGTCCAGACTGTGACTCTCAGGTGTTGGAGGAAGGGGCACCAGGTGACTCAAGCTCAGGCCACACCTGAATACAGTGAATCATGGTTGAGTCCTTGTCTATGGGACAGGGTGGATTCCAGGAACGGAGATTTGCCATGTGACTAAAGCTGGCATTGCCCTGCACTATAACACAGTTGCTCAGCTCTTCAGACAACAGGTCACACTCTTCTGTGTGCCTCTCCAGGAACCAGGGAGATAAAATAAGTTTGGTATGTTACAGAGGAACAGATAGGAGCCCATCCTTAGGAAGGGGAATGCTAAGCAGGACGGAAGCTGCCTGCCATAAGTGACTCTTCCATACCTTTCCTTCTCTCCCCACCCTCACTCACCCAACCTCAGTGTTCACCCAGTGGTCAACTGTGCGTATGGCTTGAGCCTGAGGGCTGGGAGCAATCAGGCAGTCAACCTAAAATCACAGCAGCTGACATCTGCTGAGTGCTCACAGTGCCCAGGTGCTGTTCTAAGCCTTTTGCATGTATTCACTCACTTAATACCCACCACAGCTCTGTAGGGATAGACAATTATCCTTATCTTGCAGACAAAGAAAATGAGGCACATTCTCTGTAACTTGGTCTCAGCTAGTAACTAGGGATTTGAGCTCAGGCCAATTTGCTCCAGCACACATACTCCTAACTATTATACAGGGCCAAAGATGGGCCACATCGCCTGAACTCCTGGAGTCCACCCTTGCTAATCCTTGGCCAGAGTCTACCAGACTCTAGACCTCATGTCTCCCAATGTCTAAAAACTCCTCTTTGTCGGCTGGGCATGGTGGCTCATGCCTGTAATCCCAGCATTTTGGGAGGCCAAGGTAGTTGGATCACCTGAGATCAGGAGTTCAAGACCAGCCTGGCCAATACAGTGAAACCCCGTCTCTACCAAAAATACAAAAATTAGCCAGGCATGGTGGCAGGCCCTGATGACCCCAGTTGCTCTGGAGGTTAAGGCAGGAGAATCGCTTGAACCTGGGAGGCAGAGGTTGCAGCGAGCTGAGATCAGGCCACTGCACTCCTGCCTGGGCTTCTGGGTAAGACTCTGTCTCAAAAAAAAAAAAAAAAAAAAGAACCAAAAAACTCCTCTTTGTGCCTTTGCTCCAACCTTTGGAGCACTGATACTGTCGGGGGGCTCCAGGAGTGACGCTGATGCTGTAGAGACATCTAGAACAAACCCCACCTCCTTATTTGTTTTCCATATTGACAACCAATCTTGTGTGGGCACAGATGGAGAAGTGCTGGCCTTCAGTTCTTCCATCTCAGAGGCTTCAGCACATACCAGCAGGGTTTCTTCCCTCATACCAATAGGGCGGCTCCGGTAGAGGACAGGAGCACGCCAGGAGGCGTGGGAAGACAGAAGGTGACGGCAACATTACAGTGAGCTGACAAGGTGAAGCAGAGGGCATGACAAGAGAATGACACAACTTCCCCTTTGCCAAAGGAAGGGGATCCCCTGCCCTGAGGTCAAGCACCTGGGCCGCGTCATGAGCTGCAGCTCCTTCTGCCCTGTCTCCCAATGTGCCCTCCAAATAGCCAGCCCTCCTGAGGGGTACAGCCCAGTGCAGCCTGCAGCTTGATGGAGCCATATGCTAGCCCATGGCTGGCTGGCTCCCAGAGAAGAGAGAAGAACCTTTTCATTCCTGCCACCTCCATCTCCTCCCCTATTTCCCAGCATTCTTCTGGCAGACAGGCTGGCCCATCACCACGCCCCCCTCCTCTAACCCCAATCACCTCTATCTCTATTCTGTGATTCTATCGGCCATTGACCTCTGAGGATTACTGGGATCGAAGTCCAACCTCTGTGACCTTTGGCCAAGATTTGCCATGTAGTTGGCCATGTGACCATGGACCAGCCTCCCTGAGAGGAGAGAGACATACACCGGTCTGAAGGGGCACCTAGCCACGTGGCATGGTGGGTCAGGCAGGTCGGGAGCTTCTGGGGAAGGAAGAGGGAAAGGAATGGCAGAGAGCAAGCTAGGGCTTTTGTGTCCTGAAATCTGCTCTTGAACCTTTCATAGGGCTGCCCCACAGGACTTTAAAATTCTAAATATGATCCTTGAAAGGGCTATCAGACAGACAAACTCAGCGTCCTAATGTTTAAATTGGCATTTGAGGGCTGAGTATGGAGAAATAAGCGTCTCGCGGTTTGAAAGGGGAGGGAGAATGGGTGTGTCTGACCTCCTGTCTGGAATCAACACCACCTCAGGGCTTTTAATGAGCACCTGCCCGCAGCGCCTGTGGCTACACCGGGGTATGTGTACGGACTTGACGTAGCTCTGCTCTGCTACTCAATAGAATTGCAAACTTGGCAAGATCCTCTCTCAGCCTCAGTTTCATTATTGATAATTAAAGGTATTCGATTCTAATGATTCTTACTCAGGCTTCCCCTCAGAATTACTTGGAGAATATAACATATTATATACCAAGACCAGGCCTCACCCGGAGAACTATTGGCTGGCAGATGCGCAGAGACATTCAAATGTCTTTCAAGCTCTCTAGGTGATTCTAATGTGCAGCCAGGGTTGGGAAACACTGAAGCTCCCTCCAGCTCTAGGATGCTGTGCCTTCAGGGTACGGTGGTATAGGACAGTTGTTAAAAGCCTAGACTTAAGAGAGACAGATGAAGGCCCAAGTCCTTGTTCTGCATTCCCTATCTGTATGACTTTGGACAACTCATTTAATCTCCCATAGCCCCATTCCTGCAGTGGGAATAATGACAAATCTACCTTGTGGATCCTGTGAAGATTAAAGGAAACATGCGTAATTCTCAGTAAAGCATCTGGCTAGGGGCGTGCTCTACAAAAGGTGTCTTGCATCACACACAGGTACTGGGGGCTATGATCAGCAGTCTTTGCAGCTGCTAATACGAAGCAACTGACACTCCATCCAGATGGCTCATAAGTCACTCACTGGGCAATGAGCAGGCTTCCGCCGTTCCTCTCCTCCTCCTCCAGGGAAGCCCAAGGCCCCAGACTGAAAATCTGTGCTTTGCTCATTCCACCCTATTCCTTAGGAGCTGTATACTCCACAGTAGCCATGATCTGGACCAGAAAGAAAAAAAGACACCCAGGCGGACCAGTCAGAGCTAAGCTCCTGGGAGTAGGAGGATGTTTCCAGGCTTGCTAGATAAGGAAAGACAAGGGTGTGATACGCGGTAGTGTTTACAAACATGGAGGACAGAGGACAGAGGAGCAAGTATCAGCTAATGGACTTATTGTTTTATGGCCTTCAAGAGTTAGTAATATCAGAGTCCAACATCTGATTAAAAAAAAGAAGAAGAAGAAGAAGAAAGGAGTCAAAGCTAGTCTGGACAGCAGGTTTGCAACTGAACTCAGGATAATCGCCAGGAAGTCTGAAGGCAGTAGAGAAAAAGTACTTCTTCTCCCCGGGCCTCTGCCTTCACCTATCAAGGGTGATGACTCTTCACTCAATTTAACTCCTTTTCAAACAGAATTCAGAACTGCCCCCCTTCCAATCTAAATATCGATTTAAAAAATGTGTATAACTTTGGAAAATGTTTAGGAGGTACTACTAAATGGCAGAAAAAAAGAAAACAAATTTACCCAAAATCTACTTAACTCCAAAGAAAAAAGTACTCAGAAAATAGATAAAATGTTAACATTTCTTGTCTCTTTCTGTTTCTCTGTGTGCTCTCTTATTCCACAACGAGTGCATTTTACTAGAATAATCAGTACCAGTAAGGTAAAAAGATTTAGAGTGAGAAGAGTAAGTCTTGTTCACTACAAGTGGTCTTTGATTAGTCACTCCTCTCTGCTCACTCCTTGACCTGAATGCCCTTCCACTAAACCCACTGACTGCCTGAGAGTATGCTGTGTATGTTCTCTGAATCATTGCAGATTTTGTAAGATAGGGTTTTCCGTTTTTAAGAAGTACTGCTTCTTGAGGCAGGATTTGTTACGCCAAGAGAGCACTTAGCACAGTTCCTCAATAAATGTTGTAGGAGGAAGGAAAGAAGACAGGGAGGGAGGGAGGACTGAAAACAGGAGTAACTACCAGCACCTTATTTTCCTGCTTCCTAACTGCTTGTATGTGTTAGGACAAACCAGAAAGAAAGAACTAGAGACAATTCTCACTTTATCAATACTTTGGGAGAAAGAAGTAAGGATAACTAAAATCACTACTCCTGTCCAAATTTGCTTCTCCCATGAATATCTCCCAAGATAATGCCTGATTTTGATTTTTCCCATTGCTCACTCAGAACTCTGTACACCCAGCAGCACATATTGCTCAAGTATAAATGTGTATATATGTCCAAGATTGTGATGTTACATCTCTATACCATATTTGTGCACTGTCTCCAACAAAAAAAACATGGCTCCCTGCAGCTAGGATTCCCAAATAAAAGAATCCCAGCTAAATTTGGATCTCGGGATACTTTGTTGGCGTTAAGTAGGCTCGAAATATTGCATAGGGAATATTTATACTAGAATATGTGCTTTTTATCGAAAATTTTACTGGGATTTCTGTCTTTTTATTTGCTAAATCTGGCAACCTCACTTGCAGTAGGTTGTTTATCCAGTTCTATGACTTCTAGATTTTTTCCTAACCTGGTCATCTTCCTCCAGAAGGTCTACCATCTGTTAGTAATCTTCCAAAATGTAACAGTTAGAAATAAGCACAGGTGCCCTGGGTTTCAGATGCCTTGACATCATAGTGACATCCTCCTGGGCAAGGGCCCCTTTGTCAAAAGCCATTCCAGGTGAAGGACTGAGAGCTGAACCAACAGTGCGGAGAGGAGCCAGCCCCTCCATCAGTGGGAGACTCCACATGTGCTTCTTGGGCATTAGAGATTGTATTTACCCCTTTGCTAAAGTACTACTCCAGAAAGAAATATCTCTGTATTTTTCTGAGATAACAGAAGGAAACAAAGTATTTTTCCAATTCTTCTTATGAACCAGGCTCCATGCTAAGAAATGTATATACAATATCTTGTTTAGGCATTCCTGCAGTCCTTTAAGATGACTCTTTGAGGAAGATATCCTACTCCCCTTTCTACAGCTTCAGCATTAAGTAGCTGGCACAAGATCACAGAGCTGAAGCTTTAGGATATGCTTTGCTACAGTAATAACTACAAAATCTCAGCAGCTTAACATAACAATGTTTATTTGTGGCTCACACAAGGAAACATGCAAGACGATGGTGAAAAGAGGGATCCTCTGTTGCACACAGTCACTTAGGCACTTCTACCATCTTGTAGCTGCACCAGCCAGGACACACGGCCTTATAGGTCATGGCAGCAAGGTTAGAGAGGGCACGGAGGAACTCTCCCCACTTACTCCACACTTGAGCTAGAACCTAGAACATGACAAGAATGCTTCCCTGAAAAACCTTAAAAACACAGATGAGACCTCTGCAAATTATAGCCAGAGGATAAATAATCATGAGACATGTATGCCACCTCTTCAGTCTCTTAAAGAAACACCACTGGAAGTGGGAGGAAATAAAGGAGAAGATTCTGGTCTGTTGCAGGGTGATCGATGATTCTGGTTTGCTCAGGACTCTTGGCATTTTAGCTCTGAAAGTACATCCCAGGAAACCCTTTAGTCCCAGGTAAATTGGAATACTTGATCACTCTGGATAGCAATACTTCTCCTCCAAGTTTTTGAAAGTGTTACCTCAGGTGGCTCAGTAAACTCTGCATGAAGATGTGCAATGATCTGAGAAAGTCAAGTTTGCTCTGAGTCCAGGAAAAACTTGATAGAAACATCACATGGGAATAGCAGTTCCATCCAGGGACTTGGAGAAGAAAAATAATATTGTCAATATGGCTTTTGTGCAGGAGACCCTACTCCACTGCTGCAGCCTGACGTGCAGGAAGCTTCTCCCAACCAAATCACACCTCAGGCCCATATTGAGCTTGTAGAAACTTTACTAACTCTGTCTTTGTCAAGCCAAAAACTGTTAAAACAGGTTGTCCCCCTCTTGAACTGGTACCATTCTTAAGATAAATGTGGGAATACACACACACAGGTACAGACACACCTTGGCACTTTTTCCTGCTGCATTTCATCTTGTGAGTTTTGGCTTGTGCTCCATTTGCGAGGTGTCGGATTTGGTATGGACTTTATCCTGGACATCCTCCATCATCTCCAGGTTAAAGTCCAAAGTCTTCAGCCGGGCACTAAGGGCCAGCTGAAAAAGTTGCATGTTAGGACCTAACTCACACAACCCCTGTCTCAGACATGCTTTGATTTAGTCGTTTGCCGCCTCAACCACACTTAGGTTTGATTTGCCCAACTCTGCCTGTCTACACTGCGCTCTCCACCTCCTGTATCCTTGGCAGGATCCTAAATCCAAGGCTCAGATCAGATTCCTGTATCAGCAGTGGCTTCTCTGGCATTCTCTGTAAATTCTTGCCAAACTCTGGCAAGTGGACCCGACCTCTACAATTCCACCAGCAATCAGCTCCATTCTGTTCTGTCAGTCTCTTTTCTAAATATTGCAAATTTGCATACTTAGGCTTGTTCAACGTTAATTATTTTTTGATTTGTCCCCAAACATGAATTATAAAATCCTTGAAGTCAAAGAGAACGCTTGAGTTCACAGCCCAGGGTTTGCACATAATAGGTGCTCAATAAGCAGATGATTATTTCTTAGTAGGAACTCTTGAGGCAATAAAAAACCATATATAAAAAGTGCTTGAAGAATATGATTCCATGAATATCACCCCATAACTCTCTCTTGGGACAACTTGGAAAGAAAATCATCCAGAAAAAAAAAAATTCCTTTAAAAATTGGAACCTGAGAAAATTCATGATGAACTGATCCATGCATCAGAATTCCAACCCTATGCAGCCTTGAGTTATGTGCCAACTTCCTACTCTATCCACCCTAGCTGGTACTTACAAATAGAAAGAACCAACCTGGTGGTACTTTTGGTATTTGAAACTGAAATAGTCCTGGGATCAGGCCATACATTCTAGACAATCAAGCCTTTAAGATCCAGCTTTTAGAACATTGAGAATGAAAGAGGTAAATGTGGGTTTAGGAAAGAGAGGGGCACAGATGGCAGAGGGTCTTAGGAATCAAGTATCCCTAAACATGTTTTAAGAATTCTGTATCACTCCCAAAGAATTAGGGAACATGTGTATCAGAAAAATCTATCACTTGCTGCCTCTCCCTGTGCTGCTAATGATCATGTGTCCCACTATTAGCTTTGGACCCATTCCAGCCCTTGGCCAATGAGTACCAAAGCTAACACACTGAGAAGCTCCTCCCTACAACCAAATGGGGTGTAGGAATGTTTGTTTCTCTAAGTCCATTGCCTGGGGATCAAGAGTCTCCCAAGAGCTGACAGGAGTATTGAGGGTCAGCTTCTCTCACCAACAGCACCTCTGTGTGTCCAAACTGCTGCTTTTCTGGCTTTTCTGTCTAGATCTTTGACAGTGCCTGTTATTCTTTTCATTGTTCTGGAGTCTGAATTTCCTATCTGAATCCTCCTTAGCAAATCAGTCTGCACATTGCATATTGCATACTGATCCTCTTCCAACCCCAACTTCTTTCTGGTACTCACTCTCAGGGCCTGGACTTTTCTTCTAGTTTTCCTCATCGCATTTCAGCAGACCCTTCTGACTTACAACCTAGAAACACAAAAACATCCGGAACCATTCATTCATTCAACAAATATTTACTGAGTGCCCACCGAATGCCAGGAACCCAGCAACACAGTGGTAAACAAGTCAGACACAATCATCATCCAGAGGAAGTCTACTGTGTCATGGGACACAGACATTAAACACATAATTACCAAATAATTTATTAATTTTGCAACTCGAATACCCTCGACTTCCTTAGCCATCCAAGAGTCATTCTTTCCTCTACTACTCAAATAACAAAATTTCTGAGAATTCTAAGGTTAGTTGCTAAAGTACAAATCCATTCTAGTTGTTTCTTCCCTCAAACCCTTCTAGCCTTCTGAGCACCATTTTCCTACGCTGCCCCCAATCTCTCTTGCCTATCGGCCCTCAAAGCAAAGCACGAACCCATGGTCTTTCCTCCATTTTCCAAAGAACAAAACACATAGCTGTTGAGTTTAAGAAACTTTACTGAAAGTTTGGAGAAGACAAAGGGAAATTACTACCCAAAAATAAATATTAGCTCTCACCACACCCAGAATCCATGCAACATCCCAGCATGTTCTTTCTGCCATCTCCTGAGCTCTGAGACTTCACCAGGTTGCTGAGGCCATGGCCCTCATGAGAGTCTTCTCTTTTTATGAATTCACTTCTCCCTTCCCACACCATGAAGTAAGCGTCTTAAAAGGCAAAAACCCAAATGAGTCTATCTACCTTGGGATTAAGCGACTCTGCTTGCCATTCATGAGCCCACATTCATTCATTCATTCATTCGTTCAGGAAATATACATCAAGCACTTACTTTGTATCACGCATCGCACTAGGTGAGGAGGTTATAGCAACAAATAAGACAGGCAAGACCCTCCTTCATAAAGAAGGCAAACAATAAGCTAGTAAACTAAAAACTAAATTTGACAATTACAGATTTTAGTGCTTTCTATGATATATGAGAAAACCAGAATGATGTGATAGATGGGTCTCAGGAAGGGGGAATGCCACTTTAAAAAGGACAGATAAGAGAAGTTCCTCTGAGAAGGTGACATTTGGGATGAGTCCAAAAGATTTAGGTCTGGATTTCCCAAAACAAGCTAAGCATATATTTAAGGTACCAGTAAGGTAGAAGCACCAAAATTTCTTTAGAAAATTATTATTTTTGACACATCAAAAAGACATGGAATTAGACCCCTTAGGGAAATTAGAATACTGTAGGCCCCTCCTTATACATATTTGAAACTATAATATTGTGTTTATTTTTATTTAGATGGGCAGTATAGAGGACCCTTAATCTTCCCGGGGTTTACGACCTCTAAAGTCATACTCAGTCCTCAAACATGCCAGGAATGGGTGTTCAAGGCAGAGAAGGAACAAGCACAAAAGTCTGTTGGCAGCAAAGAGCTTGGCCTCTTCTAGGAGCAGGAAGAAGGGGTGAAAACAGCATGAGCAAGGCTGGGGGTTAAAGCTAGGGTGAGGGGAGCACATAGGAGCCAGGTCACATAGAGGAAATGGTTCTCAGCTCTAGTTATGTATGAAAAGTCCTTGGAATATTCTAAAACTTTCTGATGCCTGGGCCCTACCTCAAGAGACTTAACTGATCTGGAATAGGGTTGAGGAATTGGTATTTTTTTAAATTTCTCAAATGATTCTAACACGTAACCAGAAGAAAAAAAAAAAAACATTGACTATGGGGCCTTCGAACCAGCCAGAGGGACAGAGTGTTGAATGGTGAAGAACATGGACCCTGGGAGCCAGACTATCTGATTTTGAGTCCCATCCCCACCACTGACTAGCCGTTTGATTTCCAGACACCTTGCGAAAACCTTCTGTTCCTCAGTTTCCTCATTATAAACATAGGGATAATAGTTTACCTACCGCATAGAGTTGTTTGTAGGCTTAGTAAGTTACATACAAAGGTCTCAGAAGGCACACACTAAGGATGCAATAACTTTTACTAAAAAGCTGTGATTATCCTATGCTCTCCTAGAGATGGAAAGGTGTGGATGGAGTCAAACTGTCAATTTGATAGACCTAACAGGACTTGCTAAAAAACTGGAAGAGAGAGATGATGTGGGGAAATAGGGAATAAAAGAGAGCTTCCATGTTTGGGGTTTTAGCAATTGGGTGGAAAGCGATGCCATTTCCCAAGATGGGGAAAACTAGGAGAAACAAGTTTTGAAGACAAAAATCAAGAACTTCATTTTGGCACGCATTAACTTAAAGACACCTTATTAGATATCCAAGAAGAGAAAGAAATCAGATAATATGTAAGCCTGGAACTCAAGAGAGAAAAACAAATTTCAGAGTCATTAGCACATAGAGCTGTCCTGTCCGATACAGTAGCCACCAACCACACATAGGGGGTTATTTAAATTTAGATTAATTAAACAAAATTAAAAATTTAGGTCACCAGTTTTGTCACATTTCAAGTGCTTAAGAGCCTCGTGTAGCTAGTGGCTACCATATTGAACAGCACAGATATGCCACATTTCCATTGCTGCAGAAAGTTCTGTAGGGAACACTGAAGGAGTCTCAAACCATGGAACTGTAGGAAGTCATCTAGGAAGTGGTCCATGATTCTGGCTACACTCTAAAATCATCCCAGGAATTCAGAGTTGATTCATCTTGGGGCAGTCCCAGGCACTGGTAGTTGTTAATAACCCAGGATGATTTTAAAGTGGAGCGAAGGTTGAGAACCACTGACCCAGGGAAATAATGCAGGAGAAGAAAGGAATCATGGGAGGGCCTGGATTGCTTCAACAGTAGGGGCAATGACTCCAGAACTAATCTTTCTCTAGAGCTCCTGATTCATGATTCACATATAACTATCTGATGAACATCTTTGCCTGCATGTCCCACAGACAGCCCAAACTCAATGAATCCAAAATGGAACTCATTTTTCTCATCAGAGGTGTTCTTCCCCTTTTAATTCCCAAACTTGGGAGTCACCCCAGACTCCTTCCTCTTCCACAGCAAAAGTTCTGCCATGTTTTCTGATTTATCACTCGATCTGTCTCTTTCTCGCCCCATTACCTCTGTTTTGGCCCAGTTCTTCATGGTCTCCTGCCTGAACTACTGTAACAGTGTCTCGCTAGCTTCCTCTAGTTTGCCCCTCCCTTATCCATCCTGCAGTCTGCCACAGTGATCTCTTAAAATGCCATTCCTGTAGTGTTTTTCTGTGTAAAATGTATCAGTGTTTCTCATTGCCTATAGGACACAGTTCAATTGAAGACAGATTGCCCGCTTTGTATTAAACACCTTGAAGGAACTATGCACTGCACTCGTTCTGGGAATACTGCACTGAGCAAGACAGAGAGGGCTTCTGAATAGAACTTGTAATCCCTCAAGGCTCCCAGCATAGTCTGCAATGGAGGCAGACAACAGAGTTATGGAAGGGAAAGCAAGGTGGCCATGGGAGCAGGCAGCAAGGGGAGCTGGCCTTATCTGGGTGAGAGGGAAAGTCTTCCCTGAGGAAATGAGAGAACAGTGACACTTGGAGGATGAGTAAGAGTTCGCCAGATCACAGGGGATAAAGAAAGTGATCCTTCCACATGAAAAGAACTACATAGGGAAGGACCTGCAGCTGCAAAGGAATGGAAGAGTGTAACTGGCACCCAAAGAGTGAGGGTTGAGGGATATGGGATGAAGCTGGAAAAACAGACAAGGACAGGACGGTGGGTGGCTTATATGCCATGAGAAGAATCTGGGGCATTCCAAAGGGAAAAGTGGGGATGTATTGAAGGATTTTATTTTTTTATTCCACTAACTTTTTGCTAACCACTGAAGGATTTAAAAGAGAAGAGTGACATGACCAAGTTTGCACTTTTTAAAAAGACTACACTGGATTGAAGTGGACTAGAGTGGTCAAAACCTGAGGCAGAGAGACCAGCCATGAGACCACACTAAATGGTCTAGGGGAGGCAATGAGAGCTTAGACTAGGAGGGTGACAGAGGAGACAGACAGCAGATTGAATTAACAGATATTTAAGAGGTAGAATGATAAGTCTTGGTGATTTTTCACATTAGAGAGGTGATAGAGGGCAAGAAGGAAAAGATGACTCCTTGACTTCAAACCTGAGCTACTGGGTGAATGGCGAAGCTTAGGTTAAGAAAGGTGGTTACAAGTTTATGGGGTATAAATATTGAATTTGGCTTTAGACACAGTAATTCTGATACCTTGTAAAACATCCAAGTCAAAATGTAGAACAGGCAGAGGGATACACAGGCCTAGAGCTCATATTTGTATGTCATCTGTGTAGAAGCAGGAATGGAAGCCCTACCAGTAAATTAAATCACTGAAGAGAGTATGTAGAATAAGAAGAGGGGCTCCAGGACTGAGTCCTCAGAAATGTTGACATTTGTAGGTTAAATAAAAAGGCAAAGTGAGATAAAAATGCTCAGATTTGTCCAGAATAGGGTAAGAGGAAAACCAGCAGAATACGGTATCATGGAAGCCAAGGAGAAATGTGTTTCTAGAAGAAGGGAGTGGTCAGCAGTTCCTAGGCATGACATGAGTAGGAGCTCATTATCTGGCTCCTACTTACTGCTTCCTGCTCATTTTTTGCCATTTCCCAAAGTCCATTCTTTACAATTTAACACCAATCTTGTCTAACTTCTCTTAGACCATGTGATGCTTTATCTTGCATCCTCCCTTTTCATATGCAGTCCCAGCTCATTCAAGCACTCCCCATGCCCTGAACACCACCCTGTCCCAGAACCACCTGGTGAACACCACCCATCCTTTAACATCTTAAGCCTCTCGGGAATCATTTACCCTTAGGCCTTCTTTGACCATCTCCTCCCCACATTGAATCAATACCTGTCTCATTCTGTTCTCTTTGTTCATCTGGTATAAATTTCTATAATGGTGACTATCCCACCTTATACAGTAATAGCTCGTTCCCAGTCTGTGTCCTCTACTTCACTATAAGCTTCTTGAGGGCAAATGCAGTTTGTATTCTGCTTTCTATAACTGTGCTTAACACAGTGTCAGCTACATGGCTGGCTTCAACATGTATTTTTTGACCTTACTAGAAGCTAACTAAATATCACCTAAGGAATGCAAATGTCCTGGGCTGGAATAAAGCATCATAGGAATTGCTGACATAGAGCAGGAGGCAAAGACAATTGAGCAATAACAGCCTTCATTTAATGATAGTTTCATTTGTGCCAGACACTGCCTAAGGCCTTTACAGCCCTCTATCTTATTCACTCTTCATCGCACTCTGTTTCATAGGGGCTTATCATCACCACATTCCATTTAATAGAGGCTATCATAACTCTCTGTTTACAGATGAGGAAATAGAAGCTAGAGAAGTTAAGTCATTTGTTCGAGGTCAGACCCTAGCAAACGAAAGAGTCCAGATTTGAAGGAACCCAGGTTTGCTTGACTTCAGAGCCTTATACCCTTAAGTCCAACTGGCATTTGAGCTTGGGGAAAATTCCTTGTGCTGATTCAATCTTGTAAAGTATATTGTTTGATCTGGAAGTGGTAATGTAGGCAGCAGGGTGCAAGTGATCCTAACCACACCACCCATGGCTATTTAAGGCCCCCACACAGTCTGCATGCCCCAGCAGCTGTGGCTCTGCTTGACCAAAAGCTATGAGGGACAAAAGCAAAATGCCTATGAAGTCTGTTCCTTTGCCTTGCTTTGTCCCAGGGGTAGGCTGGAGGGTGCCTTAGAATGAGCCAATGGCTGTAATGTCAGACACTAAGTTGGGAGTGGAAGTGAAAGGTGAGGAGGCCAGAGTGAAGGAAACTAAGCCAAGTTGCCAGGTCTTGGGCAATTTCAACACCAAGGCTCTGAGCCAAGGACAGGCTACTATGCCTGAAATAACTTCCCAAGAGAGCCTTAACTGGTCATTTTGCACTCGCTATCCCAGCACTGACTTTTAGGTCAATGTAACGAATATTGATTAGCTCTATGTTAGCACCATAAAAGATACAAAGCTTTGGTCTTCCACAGAGCTGAGGCAAGCCCACGGGAAACAATGAGAGGGTTATACAAAACAGTAATCAATCCAGTGCCAACCTGTGCAGTACAATCCCCCAAGGCAACTGAAATTCATAGAAAGGAGAGATCAGGGTGTGCTGGCATGGGCAGTGGTGGCTTCTTGGAGCACATGAGCTTGAACTTGACCTCAAGAAGAAAGGAAGACAAAGTAGAAAGAGGACAGCATTTCAGGTAGGAAGAACAGTGTGAGTAAAAATGAAGCAGCAGCAATGAGAATGAATTGTTTCTTGGCCTGTGAAGAAACCTCTCCCTGGAGCAAAGGGTTGTTGGGGGAGACGAACAGGAGAAGATCGGGCCCACAGAGATCCTGAATTCCAAGAATACTAAATCAAGCAAATTCAACATGCAGGATCCAAGTGTCCATTATGTGGGCAGTGAGCAATGATTATGGGCTTTAAACAGTTAGTGGACAATAAAAAATTAAATTTTAAGAAGATTAATTTGGTGATAGTGGAGATTAGAGGAGAAAGGATTAAAGGCAAAAAACTGTCCCCCAAAAAACCTGAATGCTTCTTTAAGCATCTACTAAAAGTTGGACTGCATGCAAATAAAACAAACAGTCCCTCCCCTGCCAGACTTCACAGTCTAATAGGAAAGCCATTCATTAATCCCATAGTTACCCGTTAAGGACCTATTATGTGCTAAGGATTATACTGGACACTAGAGACACTGTGAAGAGCAAACCAAAGTCCCCACCCTCATGAAGACTATCCTCCCATGCACATGGAAGACAATATAAAACCAAACCATTAAGCATATCCACATGGAGTCAGGTAACAAGTGCTAGGAAGAAAAAGAAAGTAGGGCACTGGGTGGAGAGTGGTGGGATGCAGCAGTCAGGGAAGGCCTTTCCAACAAAACTGCCACAATATTTCAAGCCCAGAGAACAAATAAAATGGAGCCGTCACTGCTAGAAATAAGGATATTGAGAATAGGATGTAGCTCAGTAAGAGTACAGAGAACAAGGTAAGGAGTCTTGTTTTAAGTGTGTCAAGCTGTGATAATAGCAGGGTATCCACGCAGAAATACTAGACTCTAGAACTCTTGACTACAAGACCAGAGGAGATAAAGGCTAGACATAAATTTCAGTGTCTTCCATTGATATTTGAATGATAAGAAGCCTTCTTTTTAAAACTATGAAAAGTAACTAAGGGACTAAAAAAAAAAACTCAAGTGGGGTAGTTTTAAAATTACAAATAGTTTCATCATATTGTGGAAGGAAAATAAAATGAACAGAGTATAGTTTAAATAATAAGCATAACACAAGTAGTAGTTAGCTAAAAGTAAAGGCCATTTAAGAGTTGTACAGAGGCTAAGGAATGTAAGTAATCCCTCCCGAGTGAAGCTGCAAGCTTATCTTGCATTCTAGGCTAGGTTGTAAACTGTGTTTAGAAAAAAGTAAAGGCTAGCAGACTGGGCACCACCCTTAATCACACTCCTATCTATAGATAGCAGACATAACATGGAGAAACTTCCTTCATCGTTCTCGCTCAATCTTGCTCAAACCCCGACCTGATCATGTACTCCATGCCAACTTCATCGATCATGACCCTCTCACATGTACTTTCTAGAACTGTAAAACTTTAAACGGGCTAGGATTTTTTGTCAGGGACCTCAGTTTTTGAGACACAAGTCTGCTGATACTCCCAGCAGAATAAAAGCCACTTCCTTCTTTCAATCTGGTGTCTGGGAGGTTTCATCTGTGGCCTGTTCTGCTACTGAGAGGGAAGACCCCCTCCCCTCCTCCCACTTCCCAGCCTCCACCTCCCTCCTCCCTTCCAGATGGGAAGGAGGGTGAAAAAGAGATAAAATACCAAAGAGCTTAAATCCATGGTCAGACAATTTGCTGACACCACTGACCAGGCCATAAAGAGCCCCAAGTACTGGGAAGATGACTCTCTTTTCAGTTCCCAGCGCCTCTGCTATCTATAAGCCTTGAAAAAGTTGCAAAGAATGTATCACTACCAGCTGGAGCCTGGCACTGAGTCACGTCCTTCACATTTGCATGACCCAGGCCCCCTCCTGGAAATAATTTACTGCCTTTGTCTTACTTCTGTAAGCCCCCTCCCCTGCCTGTTCCCACTCAGACTGCTTATGAACTAGCAAATCAATGAAGCCAAAGGTTGTGAGGTCAAATGTCCAGCCAATGAACAATGACATAGTTTCACCTCTGCTCCCCCTTTAGAGTTGTAAGCCCTTAAAAAGGGAAAGAAACTGCTCTTCAGAGAGCTCAGTGGTCAAGGCATTAGCCTCCTGAAGCTCCTGGACTAATAAAAAGCCACTTCCTTTCTCAGTTCTGTGTTCGAGAGGTTTGTTCCCTGCTGATCCTGCTACACTACAATATTTCCTATAATGACTCCCTCCCTCCAGCTGCCTGAAGTCGCAGGGGTGGGCAGTGACTTTGTGTAGGCAGCAAGGAGCTAGTAACAAAATTATTACTATTATTATTATTGAAGCTGATTTACAACTAACCATCCAAAAGACCTCTTTCCCCTGTGTCTTCAATCTCCAAGGCAGAGTGGTAGGGACAGTTTCATCCCTCCTCTGCACTTACCCCTTGAACCACATGCACCCCTTTGTGACGTTACCCTCTGCAGATGGCTCTGAATGTCTTAATGTCTGGGAGAAAGGGATTTAGAAAGCAAAATATAAAAATTTTAAACTAGCCCTTCCCACCTTCCTAGAAGTGGCAAGAGTCAAATGTCGCGATAGACTCAAAGGCAGATGACCATTTCAGTTTGCCTGGAAGTGCCTCGGTTTTAGCAGTGGGAGTCCTTCATTTCAGAAAACCCTCATCCCTGAGCAAAATAAGATGGTTGGTCACCCTATGGCTTGGTTTGACCATCATAGCTATAACCTGCATACATGACACAATACAGTGTTTTATTTCCCTAAAAATGACATCAGCCTCATTGAAGTATGTGTTTAGTTTCCAAACCCTACCTAATCCCCTCCTACCCTAGGAGCCAGGCTCTCTTTTCCCACCCAGACAGAGTTGCTGCTCTCAGAAATTCCTAGACATGAGTTGACACTGGATTCCTTAGCCTTCTACTCCCATCATCTCTCACTCAGCCCCAGCTACCACCTAAACTAGGAAGATCAAATCTACCAGTGACATCTGTCCATGGCACTTGCTGCCCCTCCTCTGCTCAGCCCGTGCCAATATAGCTGCTGGAACCTGGGGGTCAAAGTCAAATTATTAAAAAAGGATCTGAGCTGGCAATGTGCTCTAACACAGCAAATCACAGGAAAGGGGAACCCCAGATAAATTACAGGATGCTGACCTAGGAAGATGTGTGGTTTGCGTCTCTGAGTTACAGAAACACAGGAAATGCTTACTGGCCAGTGAATTTCAGAGTTTTGGGTCCCAAGTTAGGCTGACTCACCTTCGGAATGGAAACCAAGCGACAGCCCTCATATCAGGGAACATATCACGTGCTCTTCCAGAGAGGTTGGAACTCTCACAGATACTGGGAAAGCTCACAAATCATTTCTGCCAGTTATTAGAGGTTGCTCCGAAATTATAAGGAAGATTCAAAGAAAATGCCAACACTGACATTAAACTTGGCTGGAACCCTTGTTACAGAATTTTCCTGCCTGACAAGGTTAAAAGAACAATAAGCAGGAAACACAATCCTCCAGGAATAATCCTATTTGGCCCTTAGTCACCTTGACTCAAACAGACTAAATTCTAAAATGTAGAATTTCAAATAAGCTATTTAGATAACCTTGACCATTCTCCACACACAAACCCTTGCTTGAACTATTAATAGCCAAGGGAAAGGGTAGTTGTTATGGCTGCCTTTTTAAACTGAATCATCTGGGAAATTGCTTCAGACCCCCCAAAGAAAGATTACTGTTAACAATTCAAAAACTAAAACATCTGATACCTGAGACAGCCCTTTCCCTCAACCCGCCCTTCAGGGCTCAGTATGACCAACTGTGAAGGCTGTTGCAAGATTGCATCACTGACCTTTGCAATTTTCTAGCCAGTTTGATTTCCCTTTCTTTCCCCTGCACCCTCCCTTTCTCTGCTTAAAGCCCTTTGGCCAATTTGCCTCTCCTTTTCCCCTACTTTGCTAAATCTGGCATATCCGTAACAGAAGCCAAATCAGAAAGCTCCCTTGGCCCCAGGTGATTATATCTAATCCTGGTCAAAATCAATCCTGTATCTTGATGCATCCAAGAGTATTCACACTCTGGTTTCTCACCTAAGCTGTCTACTGCACATCCTTCTGCCCCAAACTGCTTCAATGCTGAAGTTGAGCTGGAGCAGTAAAGTTGTACTGCCAAACCCAGGAGGGTGCAGAGAATTATTGAGGAGAGCATGAAATACCTCCATTCTAGAATGGCAGACGAACTTCTACCAATAGCCCTTTCCATATTCAACCCCCCTATCCCCCCAGCTCCCAACTCCACCTCTCAAGTGGAAGTGAGAAGAATTTGAATTTAAAGGCTGTTCCCTGATACACGGAAGTACATAAGGAAAGAGCTTGCAGGCAAAGAGACTAACTTCTCTCTCTCTCTCTCATTCTCTCTCTCTCTCTCTTTCTCTCTCTCTCTCTCTCTCTCTCTCACACACACACACACCCCTCTGTGCATAAAAGTCACCATCAGTGAATAGTTTTCGGTCAACTGACTCCAGCTCTACATGCATGCACCTCTCAATAAAACCCATCAGGCAGGAAAGAAACAATATTGGCACATACTGCTTCATCCAAACGTGACCTGTTCTATTCTATTACCCAGATGCCTCCTCCTTGCCTTCTCTCTGATCCATTGCCACACACGTGGAAAGATGACAACCTTCCGAATAAAAATGAAAGCTTTCTCCTTTAGGTGGAACCCCCAGATTCCCTCATTATTTATACCGTCAGGTTGCCCTTGACAAAGAAAGCTGTGCACCCACCGACACCAGTAAGAAGGTGCCATCAGGCCAGAAATGTCCATGGACACCTCTCTGGGCTCAGGTCCTTCCCTGCGCTCCCCTGGAGTGGGACCTTCCCGTGCAGGCCTGCCCTCCCGCGCGCGCCCCCCTGCGAGTCCCCTTGCTCACACAGTCAGAGCGTGCGCAGCGCGTGTCCACCTCCCGCCAGATCGCAGCCAGGTTCCACTCCCTCCTCCCCCCTCCTGTCTTTCCTCCCCCTCCCCTTTCCCCTGGCTCTGGCTGCGCTGGCCTGGGCCAGGGAGCCTAGGAGGCGTGGCTTGGAGAAAACATATAAGCGCACCGGACGCTAACGCGGTGCCAGCTGCGGAGTCTCCATCTGGAAGAGCCGCTGCTGCCGAGAGGAGGAGAACGCCGAGGCCTGCCGGACCAACAGATTCGCTGACCGCCGCATTCACTGACCACCTCCGACTCCAGCTTGCGCTGCCTCCTGCTCGCGCCGCGCCGCTAAGGTGGTCCCCCTTTCTACCATCCCTCCCCAAGTTAAGCTGGGTGCGGGGTGGCGGGAGGCTGGGTGCGGGGTGGCGGGAGGCTGCAGCCATTCTCCGGGGGCTAACGTCCCCTCTCCTGCTGCTCCTCCTGCAGGTCACTCCCGCCTCCGAGAGCCCAGAGCCGAGATGGAAACAGTCCAGGAGCTGATCCCCCTGGCCAAGGAGCTGATGGCCCAGAAGCGCAAGGGGAAGTTGGTGAAGCTGTACGTGCTGGGCAGCGTGCTGGCCCTCCTCGGCGTGGTGCTCGGCCTGATGGAGACTATGTGCAGTCCCTTCACGGCCGCCAGCCGTCTGCGGGAAGAGGAGGCAGCCGTGGCGGAGCTGCAGGCCGCCCAGGAGCGACAGGCTCTCCAGAAGCAAGCCCTGCAGGAGAAAGGCAAGCAGCACGACGCCATCCTCTGCAGCAGGGCCCTCTCCAACCGGCAGCACGCCTCCTAGGAATAGTGGGAGACCAGTGGAGTGTGAGGGAGAGGCGGCAGACAGAGCGAGCGAAACGGACCGAGACGGGCAGAGACCCGAGAAGGCGCGCGCACAGGAGCCTGACTCCGCTGGGAGAGTGCAGGTGCACGTGCTGTTTGTTATCTGGATTTACTTCAGAGAAGCCACTGACATCTAGAACTGACCTACCACAAGCATCCACCAAAAGGAATTTGGGGTTGAATTTTGCTGCTGTGCAGCACTGCATTGTCATGACGTGTCCAGTACTGTGTATCTTTGAGTTATCTAAACGCGTCTACCATTTTGCGCTAGGGAGGAAGGATAAATGCTTTTTATATTATTATTATTATTATTATTACTACAATGACCACCATTTTGCATTTTGAAATAAAAAAATTTTTATACCCTATCTCATTATCTAATTCCT
Organism: Cacajao melanocephalus; assembly: GCA_963573385.1. Classification (NCBI taxonomy): domain Eukaryota; kingdom Metazoa; phylum Chordata; class Mammalia; order Primates; family Pitheciidae; genus Cacajao; species Cacajao melanocephalus. The sequence goes on along the minus strand of CAUYLG010072695.1, from coordinate 90,251 downwards.
GAGAGGTGTGGTGTCCTGGGGTAGGCAGCAGGGAGGGTGAGCAGGAGGGTGATGGTGATAGGGTCTTATCCCTGAACTGCAGAGGGAGCAGCTTCCTGAAGGTCAGACACTTGCTTCACACCTAGCAACTGTGTCATAAGCTACTACATCCATATTAGTCTGTTGAGTACCCGTTTTTGCTTCTTGTTAGGGGTGAGAAAAGGGAAAATTTATAAGTTCCATGAGATTTAGCATTTTAAGATCAGAAGGTAGATCAACTTCTGAGCTAGAGTGAGTGGGAGATAACTGATTAATTCCAAGGCAGAAAAGCTCTTTGTTCCTCACACCTGTGCACCAGAGGATCCCATGGCTATCTTTTTCTTCCCAACTGTATTTTAGAGAAAGAGAGAGAGGCAGAGAGAGAAGGGAAGAAAAGGAAGGAGGGAGATGTGGAGAGGAGGGGAAGGGAAGAAAGGAAAAACTAGCTACCTGGCAGGAAAAGAGATACGCTCCCAAGAACACCAAATCAGATGAGTCTAGCTCTACTCAGCCTTCCTCCACATGAACCTAGATCATAGTAAGAAATCCTGGGCTAGAAAGAGAAAAAATTGCTTGTTATATATCTGAGTCCTCTTCCTTTAGTGGACAGAGCTTCATCTGTAGTAATAACTAATTCAATCATTCTACGGGGCTCAGCATAAGAAATTTTAAACTTGAAAGAGGTAGCCAGGAGCCAGCGGCATGGCCTTGATGCTAGTCTCTGCACATTTTTCATGTTACCTGTCCTAATCAGGTACTGACACTTTACTCCTTCGATCAACAGCTGTGCATTTTGGCCAAACACACCACTGGCGCACACCATTGCCTCTGCTCAGACCCTCTCCCTCATCCAATGCCGCACACATCTCCATTTCATTTCTGCCAGCTCCATTCCTACCCAGTGTTCCTGGCCCTGATCAAAAGCCATCTCTCTCTGAAATATATTCTTACCACTCCCAAAGGAAAAAGCAATCAGAATGTGGTAAGATTATCCGAGGAAAAGAAACATATTTGGAGTTTAAAAGGAAAAGAAGAATGTCAGTGGCACCACGGTTCTCCCAGTTTCCAAAATGGGAAATTCAGCCCTATACCAAGGCAGAGCCTCCATTTCAACGTCCAAGAAACTTCCTCGGAACTGACTCAATTTTATCCGTCTTGCTGATCTGCCAAAATGCCTCTTCTATTGTATTAATTATACTCCTTTGCCCATTCAGCTACCACCTTGTCTGGCTTTCAACCGCTCAAACCACCCCTGCACCCTCTAGCACATTCACCCTAAACAGTCCCTTGTCAGACTGTCCTTCCTTTAATCTCTTTCATTCTGCTGCTCCTGAACTCAAAAACGTCTGACGCTAAAACTGCCATGCCAGGTTTCAGTGCCTCCAATGTGCTTCTATCTCAGCCGGCCCTCTTGCCTGATTTCTCAGGCTGCCTAGCATGAACCCTGGTCCCCTGCTGTTCCCTTCCGGTTTTTTGTACCTTTGTTTACATTACTCTTCCAACCTGAATGTCCTCCCACCTACTACCTCCACATCTTCTGACACCACATACCTCAAATTCTCCAAGGGAGGTATGATTTCAAATACAGGCATTTTGCCCATTGTCAAACTACATGTAAAATTGTGTGCTCTAATTTTTTTATCTAGAAGGTAAGGCCTATGTTTTGAAAGTTTGCCTATACATAAAAAGTTACCTAAATATATAGGTATGCCTATATGTTTTTGTGTAGAGGGAAATTTCCCATGCCTATTTATGTTCAAGTTACCCAGCCCAACCAAGTCTGAGCTGTTGAAATCTCTGTTCTCATTGGTCTTCTTAATTCTCTGAGATCTTAAATGCCTGAGTCTCATACTGCATCACTCACTAATAGACTTTTTTTTCTCCCAGTTGTTCTGTGGGCTTGGTCATGTCTCTTATAGTATAATCTTCTTGAGGTCAAGGACCATGTCTTCTTTAGTGTTCACAGAAATCATTAGGTCCTAGGCAAATAGGAGGTTCTTAATAAATAGTTGATTGTTTAATTAATCATTTGTGAGGTTACAGCAGTGACTGTAAATTAAAGAGGAAGCAGTTTTGTCCCGCTAGAGAACATCTGACAGTCTAAAGACGTTTCTGGTTGTCTGGGTGAAGGGAGGGGGCAGTACAGCAGGCATCTAGAGGGCAGAAGTCAGGGGCTGTTAAGTATCTTCTAATGCACAGGACAGCCCCCCAACACAAAGAATTCTCCAATCCAAATTCTCCAATAGGGCAGAAGTTGAAAAATTCTGAGTTAGAGGAAAATAAGGAAAAGGGGTTTGCTTAATAATTTCAGAATCGAAGTTTTGAGGTGGTCTCACAAGGCTATGTCTGGTTATGATCAAACACGATAAGTCCCTCTCCGAACACAGGAACAAATTGTCTTTTGTCCTATTCTGCTTGGTAATTTTACCAACAACCTAGGAGAGGTAACAGAAGGTACACCCATCAGTTCTGTTGGTGACACAGAGCTGAGATAGCATAGTCAGAACTCAAAACAACTCAATAGGCTGGAACCATGCACCAAAGCAAAACCGACGGAAACTGAAGAGGGAAAAGACACAGTACAGAATTCAGGTCCACAATTGCACGAGCACAGAATTAGAAAGACATATCCTAGCAGCAGATCATGTGAAAAAAACCTAGAGGGTTTTTTTTAATGTCTGACATATTGTAATTGTACATATTTGTGGAGTACAATTTGATGTGTCCACACATGAGCACATTGTGTAGTGATCAAATCAAGGTATTTAGCACAACCATCACCTCATGCATTTATCATTTCTTTGTCTTGAGAACATTCAAAAGCCTCTCTTCTAGATATTTTGTAATATACAATACCTTACTGTTAACCATAGTCATCCTACTATGGAAAAGAACTCCAGAATTCCTCCTCATTGAAACTTTGTAACCCTTGACCAGCCTCTCCTCATTCTCCTCTCCCCTGTCTCCTCTCAAGTGTCTGTTACTCACACTGATCTACTCTATACCTCTATAAGATCTATAGATAGATAGATAGATAGATAGATAGATAGATAGATAGATAGATAGATGATAGATAGATCTTATATATTATCATATAGATCACTTATATATTCCACATATAAGTGAGATCATGTGCCATTTGTCTTTCTGTGTCTGGCTTATTTCACTTAACATAACATCCAAGTTCATCCATTCCATCTCAGATGACAGGATATCATTCTTTCCATTGCTGAATAGTATTCCACTGTATACATATACCACATGTTCTTTATCCTTTCATCCACTGCTGGCACTTAGGCTGATTTCATGTTTTGGCTATTGTAAATAGTGCTGCAACACACACGGGAGTACAGATATCTCTAAACATCCACTAGTGGGGATTCTGGAACTTATGGTGGCTCTACTTTTAATCTTTTAGGAACCTCCATTCTGTTTTCCATTGCATTAGGGGCTGTACTAATTTACATTCCCACCAACAGTGTATAAGCATTCCCTTTTCCCTACATCCTCACCAACACTTGCTTTCTTTTATGTTTTGATAAGAGCTATTCTAACTATAGTGAGGTGGTATTCAATTGTGGTTTTGATTTTTATCTCCCTGGTGATCAGTGATGTTGAGCATTTTTTTCATATACCTGTTGGCCATTTTTATGTCTTCTTTTGAGAAATATCTATTAAGGTTTTTTGCCATTTTAAAAATTAGGTTACTTGGGTTTATTTGGCTATTGAGTTGTTTGAGTCTCTTATACATTCTGGATGTTAACGCTTTGTCAGATGCATAGTTTGCACATACTTTCTCCCATTCTGCAGGTTGTCTCTTCACTGTTGCTCCCTTTGCTGTGCACAAACTTTTCAGTTTGATGTAATCCCACTTGTCTATTTTTACTTTGGTTGCCTATGTTTTTGAAGTCTTATCTAAAACTTTTTTGCCTAGTCCAATGTCTCAAAATGTTTCCCCTATATCATCTTCCGGTAGTTTCATAATTTCTGATTTTATATTTAAATCTTTAATCCATTTTGAGTTGATTTTTGTAGTCATGCATGACTTAATGGTGGGGATACATTGTGAGAAATGCTTTGTTAGGTGATTTTGTCATTTGTGCAAACATCATAGAGTTTACTTAAAACACACCTAGATAGTATAGTCTACTACATACCTAGGCTATATGGTGTAGTCTATTGCTGCTAGGCTATAAACGTGTATGGTATATTACTGTACTGAATATTGTAGGCAATCGTAACACAATGGTAAGCATTTGTATAACTAAACATAAAAACGTATAGTAAAAATACATTATTATAATCTTACAGGACTATCATCATATATACAGTCCCTCATTGGCTAAAATGTTATGTGGCACGTGACTCGATACAGTGAGAGATAGGGATCTAGTCTCGTTCTTCTGCATGTGGATATCAAATTTTCCCAGCACCATTTATTGAAGAGACTGTCTTTACCCCAATGTGGGCTCTCAGCAACTTTGCTGAAAATCAGTTGGCTGTGAGTGAATTTATTTCTAAGCTATCTATTCTGTTCCATTGGTCCATATATCTGCTTTTATGCCAATATCATGCTGTTTGTGTTATTATAGCTTCAAAGTTTATTTTGAAGTCAAGTAGTATGATGCCTCTAATTTTGTTCTTTTTGCTCAGACCTAAAGATTTTCGGTGATTACAAGTTCAATAAAAGCCAATGAGGGCTTATAATAGTGGTGCTAAAACAAATTAATGCTTCATTAGTGGAAGTATAACGTGCAGAAAAAGAGAAGGGCAGGTGGCTTTGTTATACTTTGCATTCTGTCAGGGTGAAAAACGAAGAGTTTAAATCAGACTGCCTGTATTTGCTTGGGTTTGCATCTTGACTCTCCTATTTGTAGTTCTAAAACCTGGGAAAGTTATTTATACTCTCTTTCTCTTGAGTTACTTAAATTCTTTTTTCATCTGTAAAATAGTACCTTCCTCTGGGAAAAATTTGCTGATTAAATGAGATAATACATATAGAGTTCTTACAGCAGTACCTTGCATATAGTAGGCTTTCAGTCAGTGATAGTTATTGTTGTCTTAACATTTTAAGACAAATCTTAACCAAAAAAAAAAAAAATCTGCTTAGATTAGAGTGACTAGGACAAATAAAAGTTCAGAAACTCTATCACATACAGAACTGAAGAACAATAGAGATACTAGATTCAGTAGCTTTACGTGACAATTGCTCCAAATATTTGAAGAGCTGTCATATTGGAGAGGATCAGGCTTATGTGGCTCAAAAATACAGAACTAGCACTATCAAGCAGGATAACAAGGAGGCAGATATTATGTTATCATTATGACATCAGAGTAATTAAAAAACATAATGAATTGTCTTGTGATACATAGTAAGCTCCCATTACCAAAAGCACCTAAGCAGGGGTTGGAAGTTATCTGCCAGGGTTGGTATAAACTGCAGAGGAGATTCCTGGACTTGGAGGTCGCATCCAATTATAAGATACTAAGATTCTTTCTAATATAACCACCAAATAGGGGATATATTTCCTTTTCTAGCCTGTCTGTCTAGGTCACCCCTTTCTTTAAATGCCTCTTTATTCTTTTTCTCAGCATATTGATAAATATGTTTCCTTTTTGCTCAATTACTATTAAATGTGATAAATTTAATTCCAAAAACAAACTATTTCTTGATTAAGCTTATCTAACTAATGCTTTTGCCTTTTATAAAAATACCTTAACCTACTGGTCAAACCTAACAGTCTCAAATCTGGTCATAGTGAAATGTCTATTAAAGTTACCTTCCTCTTCACAAAACACCACAAAACTTTGATCTATTTATAGATATAAACATATATAATTTTGTGCTGTATTAGATGCCATCTTGCACTATATTCTGATGAAAACAAATAGTAGGTATCAACTGAGAATATCTAACATTTCCTACATTCTTAGGAAAATTTGTTCTGTAGTCATGCTAACCAGAACTAGTAGAAAACACACTGACTTAATCAATGACAACTCACCTGTTAAGCTTTTAGAAGCCAACCAATCAGTGATAGGCCCTCACTTCTGAGAGTCAACCAATCAGGAATGAACTCATGTCATTAACGACATCTCAGAGTGATAACCAATCAACAAACAGTCAGGCCTCTATAGCTGATATCAGCCCATTTACGTCTGAGAAAGTACACCAGTCCCTGACCTCATGCAAAACCCTACATGAGATCAGCAGTCTTCTGTTCAGAGAGACTGGGCAGCAAAGCTTGCCCTTACTATAATGAGCAATAAGTTTACCATTTTTGTTTCATTTTAGACATTAAATGGTGGTTGCCTCATTCTTTGAAAATTCTAGACGTTCTACTGTGATTGTTTTAAAGACCTTCCCTTGGCAGTATTCCAGAGAACATGGGACCAATAGGTACACTTACTGGGTTCCTTGTGCCCAAGTGCATTTGTCCTTTAGAGCTGCTGCCTGGTGAGAAAATTTCAACAATGACCTGAGCTCTGACTAGTTTCATTGAGTTCTCATTGCTTCTGTGATTTGCAACCAGGCAGGTCTTTGCATAAGATCATTTATAGTTCTTTGTATAACATAATTAGAAAATTTAGTCAACTAAAATTTAGCATATTTTAGTAAACGATTATATCTAGGCCTTCGCATAAGGTCATTAAGCATTTTGTTTGGGAGGTACACCATTGAGTAATTGGACAAAGGTCTTGGTATAAGATCATTTGACATTTTGTGTGGGAAGTATACCATTGAGTAGTTCAACATAGGTCTTTGTGTAAGTTCATCAGACCTTTGGTTTTGGAGTCATAAATATTTTTACCATGAGACTGTTTATTCCACTCCTATGTTTGCTTTTGCTTGTCTATATTAAAAAGTCTTATTGTATTTTTTCTGGATTGTCTTATTTCTGATATAAGGGAGTGTTCCAGAGGAAATGAATGGAGATACATACTCCATAAGTTACCAGTTTAATCCAAGCTAGTCCTTGGGGATAACAGTTAGAGGTCCAGTATACTGAAACCCAATTTGGGAAAAGGCAATTGGTCAGATCTACAAAAGACTTTCATGAGAGCATTCCCTGTCTTGTCAATCTGTGATAGGACACCTTTAGTTTGTAGTCTGGGCTCAAAGATTTTGTCAGGTCATTGATGTTGTGGTCCTTTCTAACCTTTGCTTAGACAGAGAACCCAAGATACCATTCACAGGCTCACACTTTTATTCAGTGGCCTTTCTTGTCCTTCTTGGTTTCTTCCACGTCAAAACTGCAGCCTTCACTGGAAGAACTCCTGCTTTCCATAGACAATTGCACTATAATCCAAACTCTTACACTTACTTTGGTAAAGTGAAAGAAACATTGTTAGAATAGCAATGGCCACCACATAGAACTTCTGACATATCAAAATGAATAAATTAAGATATTTAAGAGGAACCCCAGAAAAATCAGGAGACAAAGCCCCAAAGAGGCAATAGTTAGCTTCTTTCATTGGTATGCTAAGGCTTCAAAGTAAAATTTTAACTCGAGAATGGTCTCTCTCAAAGACTCTAATATCACCTAAAACCCACCCTCCTTTCATTTCTCTGTCTTTCAATTCAGCTTTACCTGACCTTCAACATGAGCCACCCCTTTCTTCTAAGTTTTCTCTGGAAAAGAGTAATCACATTGTAACATTGCCAAACCAGGGGGCAGTCCTAAAAAAGCTGAATTTAAACCCTGGCCTGGAGCAAAATTAAAAGTTATCATGAAAGTTTTTCCTAAGTCTAAGGGGTGCTTGAGCAGAAATTAGTTAACAATTCAGGATTTTATTAGGTACTTATTGTTCTGGATTAAACAGCTGTACCAAATGATTCAGTTAATTTTTAGTCCATCCAATAGAGAAAAAAAAATATTTATAAGCAGCAGGGTAAGAAAAAAAATATTAAATAACTCAGTTGTGCAAAATGAAAAACAAATGCCTTAAGTGGACAAGAAAAAGAAAATACAGTACAAAAAGCAATTTCAAAAAAAAAATCTTTCTTTTAAAAATACATTAGACAAAGATTAAAAATTGTAAACTAAATACAAATGAAAAGAGACTTCAAAAAACTTTCAAAGAGGATTCTGGAGTACGTTCAACAGCTGAAATAAAAGAAACATTGTCTTTATTTTTTCCTATTAAAGGGCTCAAATATGAATTAGGGGATTTAATCGGAAAAAAGCAATTGAAATATGAAACTGAGAACTTAGAAAATATCCAATACATAACTCGACATATTCAGAGAGCTCTAGAAAGTAAATCATCTAGAAATCAATAGAACATATCATTCTCTATATAAAACAACTTTCCCTGAAATAAAAACAAGACAAAAAGTCTTGTATTTTCTAAGAATTGGGAATATATAGAGAGGGACACTTGTAGATATTGCAAGCAAAAGGGTCACTCAAAGAACCAGTGTTCCACATTGGCTAAGTAACAGAAGGATGACTATCCAAAATCTGTCCAGTGGTTCTTCTTTAAAGGAGACATTAGCACCCAACAATTACAGTCCTTCCTCTGAGCTTGTGTCCCCAAGTCTCAGAAGGCCAGTGTGCAACCATGTCACTATACTCTCCATCAGGGCATAGCTACATCTAGTATGGCTACCACTCTATCCCAGGCCTCTAGCCCAGTGCCTAGCATAGGGTAGGTGCTTACTAAATATTTGTTGAACAAATGAAGCAATAGAGAAAGAAAGTACATTTTTGTCTTGATACACTATAGTCCCTTCCTTAGTCCAGAAATCACAAACCTCTGAATTAGGATGTGACTCCGTCATTAACTGGTGAGAATCATGGTAGAATTATTGTCCCTACTGCAGTCTCTTTCCCTTATAGACCCCATTGCAGATTCCTGTCATCCCTTTACCATCTACTCCACCGTCAGCTGCTACAATCACTAAAATGGTTTATAAGTCACATATATGATCCCTAAGGAGTTTATAATTGAGAAATGTGTGGATACACAGGCCTCTCAGAATGCAATGGATCACTAGAGTCTCTCCTGGTAAAAAAGGAAAATCTGCCCAAACCCAGTTTCTGTTTTAGTAACTTCCTCTGAAACAAACCCAGGAATCTGAGAGTGAGCACCTGCTAAGGGTGGGACAGGGGCTCTATGTGGTATGCCTCTCCCATGTTAAGAGCTAACAACAGTAATGGATAAGTGTCCAGGGCAACCAGGACCACTTCTAAGCATTCCTGTCTTGGGCTGCTTCGAGGGCTCCTTGTCCTTTGGGGAGTACTGATTGATGCCTGATGCCCACGACTGGCCCATTCTGGCTTTTCTTTGGGGCTGTCTCTGCAGGTGCCTCCTGGCTGCCAGCTCAGTCCTAACATAAGGGCCTTCTTCCTTGGCCTGGGTTTCACCTTCTTGTATCAGGTGGCAGACCAGCTGGTTTCAGTCCCAAATCAGGTCTTCTGACTCCTCCCAGAAACCAACCAACTTCTGAGCAGGAAATCCTGCCCCTCCCCAAAGAGTGGGAAACCGCAAAGGAAGGGAGAGATGAAACAGAAGGAAAGGCAGAGGAGGAGGAAGAAAGAGAGGAGAAGCCAAAGGAAAAAGAACGTCAATAAAAAGAAGTCAAATTTGTTCGAAATCTTGAGGTAAGACTTTAAAATCACATTATATATCATCGTACCACCATTTGTGTCAGGACCTAGTACATAGTAGGTCCTCAAAAAAACTGCTATTGAAATAATTAATCTATTGAAATGAAAAGGAGGGCTGGGCTAAAGAGAAATTTCAATGTCAAATGCTGGTAAAAAAAAAAGAAAGAAAGAAAGAAGAAGAAGAAGAAATGCCTGATGCACTTTCGAATGTGTAGGAGGGACGATATGATAAGATACAGATGGAACCAGAAGTCTGTTTTACCGGCACTGACAGCATTCTGATCATTTTGGGACAGAAAGTCAAGTTGGAATAAAAAGGTTGCAAAGAGTATAAAAATGTCTGCATGCTCTTTTGGCATTACAGAAAAACTTAAAGAATTATAGAAAGGTTGTAAGCAGTTTTTAAAATCGGCTTTCAACCAATAATAGAGCACAAACACTATGCTATGTCCTGGGAACTGCTAAATGTGCTGATATCTGCGTGTTGCATCTGAACGTCAGCTAGTTTAATGTTATTAACATTTAGATCTAGAGCGTTGAAAGAGGCTCATTTTATTTCCAGAAGTCTTGTTCAGTGGACCAAGGGAGACCTAAATGTGTCAATCAAAATTCTTCATGTGCTATTCATCTATCCCTTAGTCCCAGTCTGGCCAGGCTGCTCAGAATACTGACCCTCTGAGCCGTAAAAGGGCCTCTTCAGAGAAAATCCCAACACTTGTTTCAGGTCAGGGAACTAGAGAAACCTGACAGGAAAGGGAAATACCATTCCCCACCCTCACCATTTATTCAAACCTTCGCTTGCCATCAATAGATGGTATCATCCAGAGGGTTGTGGTTTAGTGATCCAGTCACTTGGAGAGATTAAAATAGCAAGATGCTTGCTTCAGAAAACATCTACAGACAATGATGTTGTGTTTTCACAACAGTTGGCCTTTAAGAGTCCTATCCTCCGACTTTTCCAACAGAGCTTACTAGTATCAGGGGGACACACTTGAAGTGTTTCCTTCAGAGTCAGTATTTCTCTTTGGGGTTTGTGTGAGTTCATCAGAGTGAGAAGCTGAAAGGAGGGTGGGAAAGGTAAGGAGAGATGAAACAATCTCATTTCTGCTTGCTTGCCAAGGTTTGAAAGGAACTGCCTCCCTGTCATTAGGATGATATGAAAATAAAATGTGAAAATCCTAGCTCTTTCTTTATACTAATTTCAGTACAGCTAAAAGTTCCCTGTCCAATTTCTGAGCTAGAACAAATCTTAAAGCCAATCTAATGTAATTCTCCTTGTTTGCCAGGTGAGGGAATTGAAGCCAAAACAAGGGAAGGGCCTTGCCCAAAGTCACATGTATGTCAGTGATGGGAAGGAGACGAACTCAGTTCTCCCAGAGTCCCACCCAGGAGCCTTATAAGAAATCATGAAAGCTTTACAGGAAGGCACCCCAGATGTCTGAGAGCTCATAAACACCACAACTGCTGACTAAATACAACATTCAGTTAAAAGATGCTCAAGTAATCTTTCCCTGGCAAAAACAGAAAGAAGAAAAAGATTTCCCCAATAGTTAAGTTTTTCCAGAATCTGTTCTATAACTGTTAGGAGACTAGGGAGGAGAAAGATTTAAGGCAGATTTGTCATGAGAGAGCTAGAATATTTTACATTCCTACCATTGGATCAGCATTTTACATGTCCCATTTCTTTACGTAATCTTCATATTATCCTCATTTTACAAATAACATTGTTTTAAATTTGCTCAAATTCACAGGGGGAATAAGATACTATGATTTCTGGATCTCTCGTTGGTAGGCCCAGGATCAGGCTCTGGACAGACATGGCTAGTTCAGTGCCTGCTACAGTCTTACTCAGACTCTTCCCCAACGCAGACCCTTGCTCTAGCCATGCAGGCTACCTGAGTTTCCTCTGAAATGCCATGCTGTTTCTAGACTTCTTGCCTGAATACATGCAGTTCCCTCTGCTTGGAATGCTTTTCCTCAGCATCGTCATCTCCATAACTTGTACTTAGCCTTCAAAACTGAGCTCCAGGACCACCTCCCGGAGCCCTTTCCTGCCGCCATGGCCTGTCCCTTCTGTACTTCCATAGCACTTTACTACTATAGTATACATTTACACGCATTGCTATTATGGTATACATCATGCTACGGTGAGCTCTCATTTACTTGCCTACTTTCCTTGTACTTGACTTCAATCTCTTTGAAAGCAGACACCACATCTTACTAAGCCTTTGTATTCCCAGCAGCTAGCACAATTCCAGAGATGTATTAGTGCTCAATAAATATTTGTTAAAAATGGATGAACAAATGAAATATTTCCCCTCATTTTCTTCCAATAAAATAATGCAATAAAAAGTCTTGTTTCGGACCAGGCTCCGTGGCTCACGCTTGTAATCCTAGCACTTTGGGAGGCCGAGGCAGGTGGATCACGAGGTGAGGAGTTCGAGACCAGCCTGGCCAATATGGTGAAACCCTATCTCTAGTAAAAATACAAAAAAACTAGCCAGGCATGGTGGTGCACCTGTAGTCCCAGCTACTCAGGAGGCTAAGGCAGGAGAATTGCTTGAACCCAGGAAGTGGAGGTTGCAGTGAGCCAAGATTGCACCATTGCACTCCAGCCTGGGCAATAGAGGGAGGGAAGACTCTGTCTCAAAAAAAAAGAAAGAAAGAAAAATCTTGTTTCCATGCTCTTGACTCTTCAGTAACTTGGGGGTAAATAGATGATATCACTCTTACAAGCTTCCTCTCCTTTTGAGCATGACAGGCCACTCAAAAAATAGCTATCTAGGGTTAAACTTGGCACTCTGAACAGATATTAATTTCTGCATCCTGACAAAATGCTTTGATGACAGTAGAAGAATTTACATGCCATAAGCCACAAGGATAAGAAGAGCAGGAACACGGGAACAACAGAGATAACAACCGCGAAGGAATGTCAACAGTCTTGGAAGATGGAAAGTGGATGGATGAGTGATAAGTGATTTAGCAAACCCAAGACCGATGAAGTCTGAGTGTTCATGATGGGAAGCCTCAGGAGCTGGAGGAACAGGTGCGGGTAAAAGTAGGATAAGACCCTTGGCCACTACAGCTACTCCAGCTGGAGAAGGAAAGTTTATTTTCAGGACAAACTTAGCAAAGACACATTAGGCTCAGAGATATCAGACACAGCAGAGGGTGGGGTTAGGCATCAAGCTGGAAACAGCAAGATTAGAGAAAGACTCCATACTGAAAGATGAGATTCCACAGCCCATTTTACTGGCTCAGCTCCCAGAACACAAACAGCCTAGCTATACCCCTCTCCACCACCCTACCCCAGCTTACACTAGGCAGAAGAATTAAGGATTCTTCTCTGTAGAAGGGACCCAACCAAAGGGACAAACACTACAAACATTTGGTTCCCCCAGTGAAACTGCCAGGGGCCTTCTGGATTATCCTACAGTGATGTCCAAAAATTAACAAGCCCTGCCCTCACACACAAAGCTTCCAACAGCCAAGGAAGAGACTACAAGGATCACCAGGTGATATAGTTCGGATATTTGTCCCCTCCAAGTTGCATGCTGAAATTTAATCCCCAAGGTTAGAAGTGGGGCCTGGAGTGAGATGTTTGAGTCATGGGGGTGAATCCCTCATGAATGACTTGGTGCCGTGCTCATAGTAATGAGTGAGTTCTCACTCTATGAGTTCCTGCAAGAACCGGCTGTTTAAAGAGCCTGCCCCCTCCCACCCCTCTCTTGCCAGGTGATGCCTGCTCCTCTTAAACTTCTGCCATGAGTGGAAGAAGAGCCACGGTGCCAGATGCAGATGTTGGTGCCATGCTTCTTCTGCAAGCCACAAAACCATAAGCCAAATAGACCCCTTTTCTTTAAAAACAACTCAGGCTCAGGGTTCCTTTACAGTAACACAGACTAAGACACCAGGCATGGAACAAAAGCCTCTGACACTGAAGACCTCAAGAGAGGAAATCCAGGAAGCAGAAGAAATAATTATCAATAACGGTCACAGCAACATCAATATCCCCCAGAGATAAGGGAAGATAATTCATGAATTATAATCAAGAAGCCAACTTTTGGCTGAAAATAAACTCTCCTTCTCCAGCAGTGGCTCATGCCTGTAATCCCAGCAGTTTGGGAGATTGAAGTAGGAGGATCACCTGAGCCCACGAGTTCAAGACCAGCCAGGGCAACATAGAGAGACCCCAGTCTCTACAAATAAAAAATTTAGCAGAATATAGTGGTGCATGCCCAGCTACTCAGAAGGCTGACATGGAAGAATTGCTTGAGCACAGGAGGTTAAGGCTGCAGTGGGCTGTGATGGAGCCACTGTACTCCAGCCAGGGCAACAGAGTAAGGCCCTGTCTCAAAAAATAATAATAATTAAAATAAAGAGCCAATTTTTAATTACAGAAAAGAAAAAGAGGGCTGTTTAAATAAAAATACAACTGGACATTTAACAATTAAAATGAAAGACCAGGTGTGGTGGCTCACGCATCCCAGCAATTTGGGAGGCCGAGGTGGTGATTACCTGAGGTTAAGAGTTCAAGACCAGTCTGGCCAACATGGTAAAACCCTGTCTCTACTAAAAATACAAAAATTAGCCAGGCATGGTGGCATGTGCCTATAATCCCAGCTACTCTGGAGGCTGAGGCAGGAGAACCACTTGAACCGGGGAGGCGGGGGTTGCAGGGAGCTGAGATGGTGCCATTGCACTTCAGCCTGAGCAACAAGAGTGAAATTCTGTCTCAAAAAATAAATTAATCAAAATTAAGCATTGGAAGATAAAATTGGGGAAAGCTCCCAGAAAATAGGACAAAAGGGAAAGAGATTTTTTAAGAAAAGACATAGAAATATAAGAAACTTAAGAGATCAGCTCAGGAGCTCTGACATCTTCTATTAAGAAGTCCAAAAAGAGAGCACAGAGAAAATGAAAGAGGAAAAATCAAAAAATTTTCCCCAAAATTTACCAAAATGCAAGATTTGAATTTCCATATTCAGTGGATGCAGTGGGTGCCCAGCACAATGAACAACAACAACAACAGAAACTTATCAAAGCATATTATTGGAAATGTTAGAACCTCAGGAATAAAAGGACCCCAAAAGATCTGGAGAAAGAAAAATACTTCACAAACCAAGGGTCAGAAATCTGAACAGTAATTGGACCTCTCAGTGTCAACACTGGAAACTAGAAACTGAAAGGCAAGACAGGAACATCTTCCAGTCCTGAGAGAAAACAATGTCTAATCTAGAAATCCTTACCCAGCCAAAAACAATCAAGGACAAGGTAATACAAGGAGAAGCAGACAGGGCTGACCGGAACTCTCACACTGTCCTTTATTTGGCTGGGGTCTGATGGATTAGTGCCCTCTTAAAGATGTTAAAAATGTGAAATATCGCTCCTGCATATAAGGTCTCAAAACATTTCCCTACCATACATGAGGAAGTAAACCAAGAAAGAGAAAAACAGGAGTTCCCAGGTAATGTCAAAGGAATGTCCCCAGATTCAGGGGACAGGAGGACTAAGGGCTTCAATAAAATGTCTCCAAGGAAAAAATAAAGGAACTCATAGATTACCCAACTAATTTGACCTATTTATTTGAATTTTATGGCTCTTGTCAGAGGGTCTGAAGGTCATGTATAACTAAGAAAGCAAACAGTTAAAAATGAAGTTACTATTAACTGCCAGGAAGTCAATCAAGACTAGAATAAAAGAAATGCAATCATAGTGCACTACATTGTTCAGCTGTAAACAATTCATCATAATACAAACACTGACTATCGATTTAATTAAAATTGTGATATTATAATATTAAGAATCTAGAAAAAAAGGAATGGGTGTTTGAATGTTGTAAAAAAGCAAAATCCCAATATTCCTGAGTAGGAAATGAACAAATAATTTCTAAAATTGCAAAATCAAGAAATAGCAGTAAAACTATATTGTTTACAAATGTGGAGTTGGCTCTCAGGAGGAAATAAATTAAGATTTTAAAGTGATTGCCTCTCAGTGGGACCAAGGCTGAGAAAGGGAAGAGCAAGGATTGCTGTCACTCATTGTAAACCTTTTGTACCAGGTGACTTTTTAAACCCTTCTCATGTATTATATTAATAAATGTAAAAACTAGTTTTCTTAAAAAATAAAAATAAAAAGGAAATGGCTTAGTCATAACACAACAGTCTCCCAGGGATTACATTCTAACTACCAGTCAGCATGTTGATGTCTGGAGCTATTAAATTAAGCCCCTAACAAGCTAAAGTTAAAAGTATTTACCTAATTACCCAAAGAAATTTAGGCCAGTGTGTCTGCAGGTTACTTTAAAATCACCTGGGGACTTTCAAAGAAAACCAGAGCTAGAGAGTAGTTAAAGTTGTAAAAACAGGCTTTATTCAGGACTATTGCAACGAGAGAAAAGAGATCTCAGTCTAGAACTGTGCTCAATTACAAATACACCAGGGGCAAGTGAGTGAGGATGTACACTCAAAGAGCAGGATGGTGACTGGTGGATGGAAAATTACTAAGAGGAAACATCAGGGTTGGGGTAACGAGGGTTCTGGCTGAACTGAAATAGGCTACTTTCTGAAGACAGGCCGAGGTGGTCAGGCACCCCCTGGGGATGATGGCAAATGAAAAAACTGATTAGATATCAAGGAGTTAGGTATTAAAATGGGAGCGGGGGTTCTTGCTAAACTGACTTAGCAGGATTCTTTGTAAAACTGGATTTTACAAAGAAGTGCCTAGAAGGGCCTAGAAGGTTCAGGAGCCTGACTGAAGTTTGGCCAAAAATAATATTTATCAGGAGCTTGGTAAAAAATACAGATTCCTGGGTCCCACCCTTAATAAGCCAGACTCAACAGGACTTGGTGGGGTCTAAGGATCTGCCCTTGGTTCCCCCAGATGATTCATGGAGGTTTGGGAATTACTGGACTAGAGCAGAAATCAGGAGTGTATGTTAGAAGGAGCAAGGGAATCAGGGTACGCGCATTTTGTGTGTCTGTAACTATTTCTGTGTACCTGTCAGTGTATTACAAGTCTTTCTTTCTCCTTCCCTCCCTCTTTCATTCTCTTTAATTTTCAATTAACCCATAAATCTCTCTGGACTGCTGACAAGATTGGCAGAAATAAAGTCCCCATCTGAGCTATCTCTCCCAATCCTGGGGCTCCCTCTGCTGGCAGAAGTATGTTAAAATGCTTAGCATCGTAAATCTAGAAATTCCCCTTCGGTTCTCTATTAGGTCATTTTTCCGGGCTGTTTCCAAACGCTCGAACTTCATGAATGCTCCCATCAGACATAAAATACAAAATGAAGCCAGGGAAAACTTTCTTGCCTTAAATTTGTGAATTTATAAAGATTAGGAGGGAGCAGGACAAGGCAGAAATGAAAATGAAAGGTACATGCTGTGGTCAAGACTGAGGAAGAGGGGACACTTGAGAATTTAAGTCCCCTCCTTCTTCTTCCTGACCCTTCCCCAGGAGATATGGATAGATGGGGAAGCTGCATTTAGCTGCTTTCCAAAAATGGAAAGAAGGAAACAAGTTAGACTAAAAAGCTCACTGAATTTGGAAGTAGAAGGCAAGGATTCAATATCCACCCTTCCTCTACTTCCTCGATTCTCAAAAGCAGCGGTCTCCTTTTCCAGAGCCATGTGCCATATCATCTGGAGTGTGACTCCATAAATCATGTCCTTCCAGTAATCTTGTCTTTAGACTCTACTGGATCTTTCCCACAAACAGAAAGGATGCTCGGCCCAGCACAGTGTCTGGCAGAAATGCTCAAAAACATTTGAATGAAAGTTTAACTCATTTCTATCCCCCAAATCAAAACCTTCTTTCAGATCTTCATGCTTCTCAAGTGCCTCAAAATTGTGGCCCAGGAAACATCGCATTCCCTCAGGTACCTTCACTCTTTAACTCACAGCATTTCCACGTTAGCTCCTCTGGAACTCTCTAGCAAAGATCCCCAATGATTCCTTTATGCCAGACCCCTTGTATTCTTGGCACTTCTCACTCTCCTTGACCTCTCCCATCTCACTGAGACCTGTTCTGTTGGGTTCTGTGCTCTCAGTCCTCCTGCTCCCAGCTCACCTTTATTCTCCTTTGCTGGCCCTCCTCTTCTGCCCACCCCTCAAACAAGAGTGTAAGATTTCCCTCTTAGC
The DNA here is from genome assembly GCA_963573385.1 of Cacajao melanocephalus. NCBI lineage: Eukaryota > Metazoa > Chordata > Mammalia > Primates > Pitheciidae > Cacajao > Cacajao melanocephalus. The sequence goes on along the minus strand of CAUYLG010072695.1, from coordinate 72,478 downwards.
CTTCACTCTCTCCCTGGTGGCCTCATCTGCTCCTATGGTTTCAACATTCACTTCCATGATTTAAATCTCCCAAATCTATGTCTCTAACCTGGACCTTTCTCCTGAGTTCCAAATACCTACCAGACGTCTGTATCTGGATGTATCAGAATCAATTCATCCATTAAACACTCAAAAAATGTTTACTCAGCACCTACCCTTGCTAACACTGGAGATGCAGGGGCAAGCAACGTGAAGACGGTCTCTGCCCTCCCTGAACTGTCTAATGGGGAAGGCAGACAGTGAACAGATAGGGGTAAAAAGTGGTAAGTGCAATGATTAGAGAAGTGCCTAGGGTTCAGAGAGTACCTTGCCTGGTCCCCAGCCTTCCCTGAAGGTATGACTTTGAAGAGCAGTACCTGAATGGTAAGAAGGAGTTGGGGCAAGGGAAGGTTCCTGGGAAAGAATTTTCAAAATTATGAAGAGCTTGTAAAGCTGTAATAGGGAGTTTGGACTTTATCCTAAAGATAATAGGGAGCTACTCAATCTTCTGAAGCAGAGAAATAGGCTGATCAGTTGTGGCGTGAAGAATTGGATGGATTAGAGCCCACAGGGAACTTCATGGTGCTGGGATGTTCGTGTCTTAAGTTGGATGGTGAGCCATGAGGATTCTTTTTCACACTTATGCTTTATACATTATTCATGTTTTCCTATATTCTTTTGTGAATACCAAATATTTCACAAGCTTGTTTTAAAAATTAATGGCTTGAGGAAGGTGAGATGGGCAGAGAAATGTGAGAAGGTCACCAAAGCAGAAAATAGTGGTGGCCTGAGTTAGGAATAATGATACGGTCTGGTTCTGTGTCTCCACCCAAATCTCATCGCAAGTTGTAAACCCCAGGTGTTGAGGAGGGAAGGACCTGGTGAGAGGTGATTGGATTATGGGGTTTCCCCAGAGTCCTATCTGTTCTCATGATAGTGAGGGAATGCTCATGAGATCTGATGCTTTAACAATGTTTGGCAGTTCCCCCCGCTCCTTGCTCTGTCTCTCTCCTGCCACCATGTAAGATGTGCCTCACTTCCCCTTCACCTTCTACCATGATTGTAAGTTTCCTGAAGACTCCCTGGACATGCAGAACTGTGAGTCAATTAAACTTTTTTAAATACATATATAAATTACCCAGTCTCAGGTATTTCTTTACAGCAGTATAAAAATGGACTAACATAGATGGTCACAGAGGGTGAAGATTTGGAGATGGCTCTAGAGATACTGAGGAGGTAGAATCGACTGTACTTGGTGATTAACAGAATATGGAGAGGGAGGAGTAAAGAACTCCTAAGTTTCTGGATTACTAATTAGATGGATGGTGAAGCCATTGATTGAAATAGAGATCAATTGGAAATGATGAGTAAAAATAACAAAAATCACTGGAGAACAGTTTGGCAGTTTCTCAAAAAGTTAAACATAAATTTACCTTATGACTCAGCAATGCCACTCTTGGGTATACACCCAAGAGAAGTAAAAACATATGTCCACACAAAAATTTTCATGCCAATGTTCATTGCAGCACTGTCCATAGTAGCCAAAAAAGGGAAAATTCCAAATGTTTGTGAACTGGCAAATGGATAAACAAAATATGGTATATCCATACAATGGAATATGATTTGGCAAAGACACATATTACAATATGAAAGAATCTCAAAAACACATTAAATGAAAGAAGTCAGACAAAAGATCACATGCTGTGTAGTTCTACTAATACAAAATGTCCAGGTTAAACAAGTCTATATGTGGAAATTAGATTACTGGTTGCCTGGGGGTGGGGGTAGAAACAGGGAGTGACTGTAAATGGGCAGGAGAAATCTTTTTGAGTGATGGAAATGTTCTAAAATTAGACTGCAGTAATGATTTCTCAACTCTGCAAGTGTATTCAAAATCATTGAATTGTACACTTAAAATGAGATAATTTTCTAGTATATAAATTGCGCTGCAATAAAGCCACTAAAAAATAATCATGCCAGTTTCAGCATAATGAATTTGAGATGTTTAGGAGGCCCTCAGAAGGAGAGGGTTTGGGTAAGCAGGTGGTTATACTACCTGAAGCTTAGGAGAAAATACTGCACAGGAAATAAAGAATTTTAAGACTCATCCATCAACATAAAGGTAGTAATTGTAACCATGAGAGAGAAGGAAATTATGCAGGGAAGATAGGGAAAAAAATGACACAGAATCAAGGCAAACTCCAGCAATTCAAGGAATCCAGAAGAAAAGATAAGCCTAAAAAGAAAATTGAGAAGCAGTCAGAAAAGTAGGAAGAAAGCCTGGTGACTATAAATTGACAGAAGCCAACGGAAGAGGATGTGTGGGGCCAGAAGGAGAGGTTAAAATGGCAAGTGATACTTAATGAGAAGGATCAAAAAGAAAAAAATCACGGTAGAAAAATCCAGCTGGTTATGGGGGAGCTCAATTACATTGTTGGGCATAGCTCCAGGGGGCTGCAAGCCTGCGAGGTCAAGGCCATAGCCAGCACAGCCTGGCAGGGAGAATGAAGTGTTTATAGAGGGCATGGGGCTGGATTGAAGAGCCAAAAGAGTGCAGAATATTCAGATTTTTTTGCATAAGGCAATGAGGAGATACAAAGCACCAGTGGATAGGCAGGGTTCTGGGGTGGGGATGAAGAGGTCGCAGAGGGCAGAGGCTTCATGACTTGAGAACAAATGACCAGAGCTACAGACTCCAACAGTGGATCCTCAAGGCTCTCAAAGATGTGCCTCTGCTTGCTTCTCCAGGCTCCTCACTGTGTGATCCCACCTTGTAAAATTCCGTTATCCAGCCATATGGAACTGTTCATAGTTTCCCAAACATGGCTTTCTCTTTCACACCTCTTTCTATTTTCCCACACAGCTTCCTATGCAAAGAATGTTCCACAAACTAGCCCTCCCCTCTCCCCACACACTCCTGAACCCAACTCTCATCATTCTTCATTTTCTGGAGCATTTGTGCTCAAATTTCAACAGGGATCAAGGTGAACCACTTCCTGGAAGCAGCTCCTGCTTGCCTGTCCCACATGTAGAATGGGCTACTCCCTTCCTTATGCCCCTGCTACAGACTTCCATCAGTGCACTGGTAGCATCTTATACATTTCATTTATTTCCACTTCATCTTCTTCTAGCACATGGAGAGCATCTCACTGGTGTTTTTATTCATAGTTTCTGTCCAACAGTAAATATCTAACTAAATAAATGATGGTAGATGATTCCTCCACCTAGCTACCATGTGGTGCTAGAAGGAGAGGTTAAAGTGGCAAGTGATACTTAATGAGAAGGATCAAAGAGAAAAAAAGCATGGGAGAAAAATCCAGCTGGTTGCAGGGGAGCTCAATTACACTGCTGGGCATAGCTCAGCATGAAGAATGATAAGAGTGAGCATGGAGTTGGGTTCAAGAGTGTGTGAGGAGAGGGGAGGGCTAGTTTGTAGAACATTCTTTGCTGTGCTACTTAGGGTCTTTGGGGCTGTTTGTGGCCAGGCTGCTGGGCTCCACTTTGGTAAAGGTAGACCAGATGGCTATCAGTAGCCACGGTCCAGAATGTTTCGTCCACACCTAAGACTATTTCTCAAGTTCCCAAAGCCCTGTGCCACTTCTAAGCTTTTCAAATTAAATACAAGACACCCAGTTAAATCCAAATTTCAGATAAACAATGAATGAATAATGGTTTTGTTTTTTCTTTTTCTTTTTTTTTTTCCAGAGACAGGGGTCTTGCTATGTTTCCCAGGCTGGTCTCAAACTCCTGGCCAAGTGATCCTCTCACCTCGGCCTCCCCAGTGACTGCGATTACAGGCATGAGCCACCACACTTGGCTAGAATCCATGTTTTAGTATAAGTATGTTCCTTTCAAGACATTTTCCCTTCAATAGTTTAGGTATATTTCTTTCAATAGTTTATCCCATCTTAATAGGTAGACAGCTTAGATAGAGGATCGGTAGATTAGATGATTGATTGGTAGATAGATAGATTAGATGATAGATGCAGACAGAGAGACTGACAGACATCCTTAAAATAACTATTTGTCATTTATCTGAAATTCAGATTTAACTGGGCATTCTGAATTTCTATTTGCTAAATTTGGCAATCCTATGTCCCACCAGGGGGAAGTGATTTCCTTCTAACGCTGACATCCCTAGAACCCTGAGATGCGCACCTGACTGAGGCTGTGGTGCCACCCTAGTGTGCTTCCTGAAAGTTGGGCTGATCAACCAAGAAAAAACACAAGATGGGCCAAAGCCCTGAGGTAGCCGTGCTGAAGTCAGTCCTCTCAGCTGTAGGGGGCTCTCCCACTGCTTCCCGTGCTGCCAATATTTCAACAAACTGTCTGTGGAATCACTTTGTTTAGTTATTACATGGCTCCCTATCTCTTCTATGCTCAGATGTGAATCCACAGGAGCTAGGCCAGAGGGAAAACCTGAAAAACTACAACATGCTTAGAACTGTCTACTTAGATCATGCCCTTAAAACATAAAGTCAACAAATTTTTTAATTACAAAAAGAATGGTTTGCATCTCCATCTCCACTAGGGGCAGGGATCAGACCATGCTCATGCCTTCATGAGGGTCTCTTCTTTCCTAGAAGGCCCTTGGCTCTCCCAGGCAAATGGATTCCAGGTATTCTACCCCATCAGTCCCCTAGAATAAGCTACACATGCCAGGCCAGAATGGGACAGCACACAGAGGGCAATTTATCCCATGCCTACTTCATTCTCCCAGATCCAAGATTCCACTGGGTAAAAAATAGAATAAATCTGTCCACTGAGATTGACATGCAGAAGGATTGACAAATGAGAACTTTCCCCCTCGTTAGACATACAGAGGAGGGTGGAGAACAGGAGGAAGGGAAGGAGTCTGTTATTGGACAAAATTGCATGAAATGATAGTTATTTCTATAGCAGGGAAGAGATCTTGGCAGCTGTGAGTTCCTAAAATTAGACCTGAGGAACTGGGGTGAGAATGGAGATGGTGGTGGCAAGAAAGGGAGACTTTTATGCATTCTTGTTTTAGTTCATTTTTACACTGCTGATAAAGACATACCCAAAACTGAGAACAAAAAGAGGTTTAATTGGATTACATTTCCACGTGGCTGGGGAGGCCTCAGAATCATGGCAGTAGGCAAAAGGCACTTCTTACATGCAGCAGCAAGAGAAAAATGAGGTAGAAGCAAAAGCTGAAACCCCTGATAAACCCATCAGATCATGAGAATAGCAGGGAGAGACTGGCCCCCATGATTCAATTGCCTCCCTGGGGTACCTCCCACAACATGTGGGAATTCTGGGAGATACAATTTAAGTTGAGATTTGGGTGGGGACACAGCCAAACCATATCATTCTTCTCCTGGCCCCTTCAAATCTCATGTCCTCACATTTCAAAGACAATCATGCCTTCCCAACAGTACCCCAAAGTCTTAACTCATTTCAGTATTAACCCAAAAGTCCACAGTCCAAAAGTCTCATCTGAGACAAGGCAAGTCCCTTCTGCCTATGAGCCTGAAGCAAGCTAGCTACTTCCTAGATACAATGAGGTATTGGGTATTGGGCAAATACAGCCATTCCAAATGGAAGAAACTGGCCAAAACAAAGGGATTACAGGGCCCATGCACATCTGAAATCCAGTGGAGCAGTCAAATTTCAAAGCTCCAAAATGATCTCCTTTGACTCCAGGTCTCACATCCAGGTCACACTGATGCAAAAGGTGGGTTCCCATGGTCTTGGGCAGCCCTGCCCCCATGGCTTTGCATGGTACAGCCTCCCTCCTGGCTCCTTTCATGGGCTGGTATTGAGTGTCTCTGGCTTTCCAGGCACACAGTGCAAGCTGTTGGTAGATCTACCATTCTGGAGTCTGGAGGACATTGGCCTCACAGCTCCACTAGGCAGTGTCCCAGTAGAGACTCTGTGTGGGGGATCTGACCCCACATTTGCCTTCTGAACTGCTGTAGCAGAGGTTCTCCATGACGGCCCCACCCCTGCAGCAAACTTTTGCCTGGGTATCCAGGCATTTCCATACATCTTCTGAAATTTAGGCAGAGGCTCCCAAACCTCAGTTCTTGATTTCTGCGCACCAACAGGCTCAACACCATGTGGAAACTGCCAAGGCTTGGGGCTTCCACCCTCTGAAGCCAGAGCTCCAGCTCTATGCTGGCTCCTTTCAGCCACAGCTGGAGCAGCTGACACACAGGGTACCAACTCTCTCGGCTGTGCACAAGTCCCTGGGACCAGCCCACAAAACCACTTTTTCCTCCTGGGCCTCTAGGCCTGTGATGGGAGGGGCTGCTGTGAAGGTCTCTGACATGGCCTGGAGACATTTTCCCCATGGTTTTAGGGATTAACATTAGGCTCCTGGCTACTTATGCAAATTTCTGCAGCTGGCTTGAATTTCTCCTCAAAATATATATATATTTTTTACATTATCAGGCTGCAACTTTTCTGAACTTTTATGCTGTTTTCATTTTAAAACAGAATGCTTTTAACAGCACCCAAGTCACATCTTGAATGCTTTGCTACTTAGAAATATCTTTTGCCAGATACCCCAAATAATCTCTCTTAAGTTCGAAGTTCCACAAATCTCTAGGGCAGGGGCAAAATGCCACCAGTCTCTTTGCTAAAAGGTAACGAGAGACAAGTTCCCAACAAGTTCCTCATCTCCACCTGAGACTACCTCAGCCTGGACCATATTGTTCATATCACTATCAGCACTTTTGTCAAAGCCATTCAACAAGCCTCTAGGAGGTTCCAAACTTTCTGACATTTTCCTGTCTTCTACTGAGCCCTCGAAACTCTTCCAACTTCTGCCTGTTACCCAGTTCCAAAGTCGCTTCCACATTTTCAGGTATCTTTTCAGCCACAGCCCACTCTGCTGGTACCAATTTACTGTATTAGTTTAACACTGCTGATAAAGACATACCCAAAACTGGGAATAAAGGGAGGTTTAATTAAACTTACAGTTCCACGTAGCTGGGCAGGCATCAGAATCATGGCAGGAGGTGAAAGGCACTTCTTACACGACAGTGGCTAGAGAAAAATGAGGAAGAAGCAAAAGCCGAAACCCCTGATAAACCCATCAGCTTTAGCACAGGAAAGACCAGCCCCCATGATTCAATTACCTCCCACTGGGTCTCTCCCACAACAGATAGGAATTCTGGGAGATACAATTCAAGTTGAGATTTGGGTGAGGACTCAGTCAAACCGTATTAATTCTCATATAATGCTAAGATCCTCTCCTGTTTCAACGTTGCAGCGTTAATTCTCCCAGTAAAGGCAGAACCTCTGAACACAGAGCGTTCTACGTTTTACTCTGAGGTTTGCCCACGGTTTCCCCAACAAGATTCATTTTCAAAAGAGATCACTTGCTTAACAAAGCTACTAAACAATCATGAAAAGCATTGCAGCTGCCACCTTCTAAATGGCAGGTGTTTCTTCATGACCTACATTGTATGCCAAATGTAAAGGAATTCCCCTCTGGCTGCTCCTCCTCATATTTTTGCCATCTCCTATCAGTCTTCCCAGATCTGGCCCATTCGTCATAGTCCCGTTCTTGTTCATTCAGCCCCTATGTTCTTCTCACTTTGTTACTTGCACTTGATTCCACTTATTCCAGTGGGAATTATCAAATCGGAGAGAATTCCTGGCTGGGCTCTAATACTCACATCCAGCGTTGAGGAGCCCATTCTGTGCAGGTGTTTGAAAATGGCCAGGTATCTGCCGAAAGTCTGCTCTAGAATGTAAATGGTCAGTGCATTACAAAGGAGGGGCACCAGGAGTGGAGTGAACAGCTAGCTCCCTTGCTGTCGTACTTTAATTCGATCAGGGAAAACTTGACTTGAAACAAATGCTAGCTGAAACAGTTGTATTTAATTTTGTCTTAACTATGTTTTAAAACTTTATTGAGAACCCCAGAAAGAAGATTTGGGGGATGGGATTGATCTGTTCTGATCATAATGCTGAATCCCAGTGATTTCCCCAGATTAAACTAGGCTCCAGGAAGACAGCAATTTTCTCATTGCTGCAGTATCTCAGAGACACTGAAACAGCAAGTTTATTGAATGCCTATTTTGGAGCAAGGCTAGTGGGAAATGGAAAGAGAAGAAGATGAAAAAGACATAATCCATGTCCTCCAGGAGTTTACAAGCTAATGAGAGAACCGGCCATGTAAATATGGACACAAAGCGGATTTACTATTTATTATATAATATGGTCAAAGTGTGGTCCCCATGGGTCTCTGAGACTCTCTTGAAGGGTTGAAAGGTCAAAACTATTTTCATAATTATACTAAGACATTAATTGACTTTTCCAGAGGCTACAGGAGGTATGCTAATGCCACTGCCCTGACTGCTAATGGAATGTATGATTACGTATTTCTGAGTTTTAGAAAAAAATCCTCAGTCTGAATTTCTAATGCATCAATTGATATAGCAATATCAATAGGTAAAACCTAGACAGGCAAAAGTTCTTTGAGGTCCTTGGAAATTATTAAGAGTATACAAGGGTCCTGAGACCAAAAATTTGAGAACTGCTAAGATTTAATGTATCATCTACCATTACACAGTGTCCTTGTTTCTCAGCAATGCATTTTATACAGCAATTATTTTATCTAATCCCATGAAAATCACTTTATTGGATGCTTTTGCCATATCCTTATTTTCTAGCATCATAGCTATTAGGTCATCTAATTATTAATCTGTTTGTGTCTTTGGGTTTAAATGTGTCTTTTGAAGCCACACAATGTTGGACTTCATTTTTTAATGGAGCCAACAATCAGCAATTGTTAATGCATTTGCTTTGTGTTCTATTACTCTGCAGTTTATCTTACTCATTGTTATTTTTGCTTTCTTTAAATTTATGTTTTCTTAATGGACTTTAAAAATTCTTTATTTCTTTTTTATGTCAGACAATAAACGTTCCTAGTCTGCCCATCTTTCTATTCAGCATCATCATATTTCAAAGTAACTTTTCATTGTTTCATATAATTTTTACTATTAATAGTATAGGATTAAGAAAATAAACCTTATCCGGGTTCTGGCTGGCACTTCTTTCCCTCTAGGGATGAAAATGGAGTCTAGTCTGTAATATATCTTGGTATCATAAATATCTTTGTAAAATTATACAAATGTATCTTGCAGTTCTAAAGGCATGTAACCTAATTTTTACTGGAATTTTATCTTCTTTCTCTTTTTGTCCTTCATAGACCTCAAGCTCTCTCTAGCCCTCAACTGTTCTCAAATCTCCATTATTTTTCACAAGTGACCCTCACAGCTGTGGTCATTTGTTGACAAATTGTTCCATCTCCTCTGGGTCTTAAATTATTTTCTCTTACTCTAAAGTGAAAATTTGATGAGTGTTTCCAGATACTGCACTTGGAATCACAACTTAATTTCCCTTAACCTTGTGTAAATTCTGTCCCCCTATTCCCAACTCCTGTCCCTTCTCCAAAGGGAGATGCTTATTATCACATTTAAGTTTTTTCCCTGCTCTACTGATAACTTACAGAACTCAGGATTGCATTATGATGGGGTGATTTCCATGATGATTGGTTGGTTTTGAGTTGAAGAACTTAACAATGATACATCTTAAATTCTTTCTTTGAGGATTGTTCCTTAATGAATTTGTGCTATGGACATACTGAGGTGGTTATTTTTATATTTCCCTGATAATAAATTCTAAATTGCTAGAGGTTTCTCACCATCCTGGTCCTTTTACTGTTACCAGATCTATTTTTAGCTGGGATGTGGGCGTCCCCATCTGGTTTCACTTCCTAGTGCTAGGTTTTTTTTTTTTTCTCATACATCAGGTCGCCTCTCCCTAGCATCCTCTCCATGTTTCTTGTCCCTCTAGAGCATTTACAAGACCCAGTTTAATAGTTTAGTGCCTTTCTTATCACTCATTATTTCTTCTTTATTCTCCGTTAAAGTAATACGTGTACGATCCATTGCACTTGCCTTAGAGTCTTGAATCAGTCTTGGATTTCCCGCCATCTGGGTTCTGGCTGGCTTGCAATTTCTCCTTTGATGTTGTAATACTTTTTCATTGAACTTGAGTGTGGGGCTTATAGAGCTTGTTTGCTTTCATTATTTTTTCCCCAAGATGTGCACACTTTTTTTCTTCAGCTTATTTTGCTGTTTTGTGCTGTTATTTTTAATTGCTTCTGACTGGGTGGGGGAGTGGGGGCACTGAGAGTGAGATTTGGCTTGAGTTTGGCTCTCTTTGCTCTTACTCGCATTTCCCCCCAGAAGCCCTACATGCACTCCTCTCTCTCTGCCTTTGACAAACCACTTTTGAAAGATCATTGATCCCTGGCGTAAACGGTATTAAGAGTAAGATGGACTCGGGTAGGGATGCTCAGGAATCCAGTCCTGTACAGTCATGAGCTTGGCCATCTGGAAGTCTCCTCTTGCTCAATGAAATGGAGTAAACATTGTCCATTATGAAATCCACCACACAGGCTGCCAGGGACGAATGGGATCCCACCCAAAGCCAATCGCTGCTCTGACAGGGAAATTGGCTAGCACTGCCTGAGACTACTCCAGCCTCCCCCGTCCCTGATGTCACAATTCAGAGGCTGCCGCCTGCTTAGGAGGTTGTAGAAAGCTCTGTAGGTTCTCTCTGTGTGTCCTACAGGAGTCTTCAGGCCAGCTCCCTGTCAGATGGCTTTTATGAAAAAACATCTCCTCCCCATTCTGGGGCTCTTCATGGCCTACTACTACTATTCTGCGTACGAGGAATTCAGACCAGGTAAGTACCCATGTGTCTCATTTTGGAGTAATAGGTTTAAGAAACACAGGGGTGCTTGAGTGTTCCTAAGAATCAAGATGTATTCTTGATCCTCAAAGTTGGTGAAAAAGTGGGAACCCTGAAGTGAGATGGTACTTTTGTGTCTTCCAGCTACAGGGTGTGGGCAGGGGGCACTGTGTAGTGAGGGTAATCGTGTAGCCAAATCTTGCCAAATAGTCCATGCTTTATTTGGCACCCTTAACGGGAAGCAATTTCAAATCTTCTACAAAAATGAGAGTAATACCCAAATTCACAACTCAGCCAGCTAATTGGGCTCTTTGAAGAGACTGATAAGTGAATGGGAAAAAAAAAAAAACCTCTGGAGATGATGACTACATAGAAATGAGAGAAAATCCCTGGAATTTCTATGAACACATGTGTTTTGATTCCTTGTTAAATATTCTTTCAATTGAGCAAAATTGAAAGAGTCCAGAAATGTCTGGAACTCCAGCATGACTTTTCTGCCCTCATCCTATGATCTCTTGCCATGAAGGTTTTTAGAAATGACAGCAGGGAGGATTGGTTTAAGCAACCAGGGCAAACCCCCACTTCAGAGCATGTTTATGAAAGACCTGGCCTGTTCTTACAGTGATTTACGCAGTTTGTAACAAACTGATCTGGGCTCATAACCTTTTAAGTTACAAATTGAGATAAGCCTGCCTATATCCAGGGAGGGAGAAGGAATTTTGCTGCCAACTTGGGTATGGTCCTCACTTCCTTTTGGGGTTCCCCAGAGATGCTCCAAGGAAAGAAAGTGATTGTCACAGGGGCCAGCAAAGGGATCGGAAGAGAAATGGCTTATCATCTGGCGAAGATGGGAGCCCATGTGGTGGTGACAGCGAGGTCAAAAGAAACTCTACAGAAGGTGAGGGTTCTATGCCCACAGATACATGTACCTGCCCATGCCTAGATATGTTCTTGTGTATGCTCACATATACCCAGAAGCTAGCATATCTGTACATCTATACACAGATGCAGATGCACACACACAGACATACACACACACACTTAATTTTGCACTCTCATATATAGATTCAAACACCAAAAAATCCACAGGAATATAAAAGTATGCATTTAAGCATTCATTCATATGCATGTGTGTGTGTGTGTGTGTGTGTGTGTGCAATCTGCCACAGAGTCCTTGAGCTATATATGTTCACAGACATGCCTAGTCACACATATTTACACATGGAACTACAGATACATAGAGATGTTTTCAGAAACTGAGATCCCAGTACCTGCTCATGAATACGTATCCTCATACCCATGCAGACTCCCAGACACATGCCCTCTCATGGACAAAACCCAAGGATGTACAAACTTCACAAACCTAGAACTCCCCACATAGTAACCAGCATCTATACTCATAATTCTTTCAGAAACACCTATTCACAGAAGCCACGAGCATAAATCATGAACTTAAATCCCAGCACTGTGATGATTTATGCATTTAAACCCCACCATGTTCCAGAAAATATTTCAGACAGAGGACGATGATCATGAGGGTTATATTCAGCAACACACAAACATACTTACCATTTCTTATCTAAACAGGGCTGTGAGCAATCTCTCATTTAAGCCCCCCATTATTTCAGAGATTACCCCCCAAAAGTCTACAGCTAAGATCGATGCCATTTCTGCTGTGTCACTGCAGGTGGTATCCCACTGCCTGGAGCTTGGAGCAGCCTCAGCGCACTACATTGCTGGCACCATGGAAGACATGACCTTCGCAGAGCAATTTGTTGCCCAAGCAGGAAAGCTCATGGGTGAGGCTATTTCTCTTCCCTCTTCCTCTGAACTTTGCCTTCAGGGTCACCAAAGAGCTTTTGGGAGAAGGGAAAAGTTATCAACCCCAGATGGTTTCTTAATATAGCCATCTCTTGCAGGAGGACTAGACATGCTCATTCTCAACCACATCACCAACACTTCTTTGAATTTTTTTCATGATGATATTCACCATGTGCGCAAAAGCATGGAGGTCAACTTCCTCAGTTATGTGGTCCTGACTGTGGCGGCCTTGCCCATGCTGAAGCAGAGCAATGGAAGCATTGTCATCGTCTCCTCTGTGGCTGGTGAGTGGGACAGGGACCAATGTGGAAGGTAGAAGCAAAAAAAAGAAAAATACCAGGGATGATGGTAAGCTCTGAAGTAGATGTGAATTTTTATCAGTTTCCATGCAGAGAGGTAAGACAATATTAACCTGAAGTTGAAATGTTCATAGTAATATTAAGCAAAAGCTGATTAACAGATTACTCATATGCATGAATAGGCAGATTTACTGATAAGAGACATGTAGGGGGGTGATTTGTAGACTCAATGAGAGGTATGCATCCGGAATAAAGGAGGCACTGTTACAAACTAGTGACGCCGTAAAAAAATGAGGGATTGGTCATGGTAGTGGGCTCCAAAATTCTTCTAAGTAACAGAGAAAAAGCAGTAGTTCAGAGTGCCCATTGTAAGCCTGAATTGGTTTCAACAAAGGGACTTGAAAGGCTGCTGGAGGTACAGCCTGTCCTGGTTCTAAGGGAGAGACCTAGTCACAACGGATAAAAAGAACTTTGCTTCTTCCGTGGCCAAAAGCCATAGGTTGGTGAAGTTATGTGATGTAAAGGTAGAACTGAGCAATGAACTATTTTAACAACACACAGTTGTCTGATAAGTGGGCTAAGCCAAAGCTAAATAAAATGAACAACAAGAAAAAAAAGATGAAGCGACGTGCCTATATTGGGGGTATTCTCCAAAATCTGAGTGTGTTAACATGAAAAGACCAATTTAAACAACCAGCTGGATAGAGAGGAAATGCGTCCAGAGAAATGTTCATGAAAAGATCTCTGTGGGATCAAGAGAGGTCCTTGGTGTTCTGGATGGTGGTAGTATCAGAAGCCATCACCAGTAAAAAGCCAGTGGGTTCCCAGGTTGGGACATTTCTAGGCCCATTTTTACCATAGATCCAAGAGACAAGTTCCATACACCTTTGTTGATTAGTCAGTTAGAAGGATGTGGCTGGAAAGTCCAAACACCAGGATCAAAATCAGCCATCTAAATAAAGTTCCTGGCAAAATAAAAACAAATAACCTAGAGGACTCTAAACTGTTAAGCACTTCACAAACATTCTTACTAAAACTAATAGCACATCTGTGTTGTAAAGAGTTCTCCTTTCTGGCCCAGGGCAGGCCTGCATAGTGATTGGATAAAGGGGCCGTGTGACTGTGCTACCCGCCAAACAGTGATTGATATGCATCCTGGTGCTTCCCAGACAACACAGATTCCCCACCCCTCCCCAGACACAGACTGTCTCTGGGCTGGAAGAAAGGGAGAGCTTCCAGATGCATACTGAGTGGGAGGGTGCTGAGCACATCCCCAATCCATCCCAGGGCATTGGCCAAAATCCTCACATCTGTCATGATGTAGGTGGCTTTAATGATTTCCGTTGATTAAATAATACATTCACTCTAGGCAATGGATGTGTTTCACCTTTGAAGAATATAACTTTCTAGAATGTCCCTACAATCTAAATGTGCTCGGAAGCAGTGAGAATTACTGTTTGAACCCAAGGACGTGATGAAATTCTGATAACCTCTGTTTCCCCATATCTCCTACACTTACTGAATGACACTTGGTAATTTCCACGAACTCTGGGAGCCGGGAAATCTAGCTGGATGACTATCTTGAGTGTTTATTGTTTGTATAGCCAAAAGATTCCAGCTTTTTTTTTTTTTGCATTGAACCCTGTCTATGAACTTGCAAAGTACAGACACATTGCTGTCTCTCCGTAACTGAAGACTATTCTCTGTTTTATGATGTATTCTTTTAATCAGTCAGTAAGCATGTTCATTAATCCCTCCTCCTTAAAATCTAAACTCTACAAATATGAAATGCTAAACATCAAGTTGATCTTAAGGTCAGCCGAACAGTACTGGGATGGAGTTTTAATCATTTCTTCTACGGAATACATTAAGTTTTTTACTGAATTTCAGTGATAAACAATTGTTTTTATCCACAGTGCATTTCTGGGTATTGCATTACATGGGAATACTATATTTTTAATATATTCTTTAAAGGCTTGGTTACTTCTTTAGCATTAACAGAGACAATATTGCTGCTTCCGGGAACCTCCTTATCGTCCACATCTATCCATAATACTCATCACCTTTTTGTGGCACCTACTAAGCAAGTTTCTTGTATATGTAACATCCCATTATGTTGATTAGCTTCCTCTCTTTCCACCATGTGCTAGTTTGGATATAAGTTCAGCTACTATGACAAAGACCTGAATTTACAATGGCCTAAGCAAATCTAAATTTATTTCTCTCACACAAAACACACAGAATAGGTAGACCAGGGTTGACACAGTAGTTCTGTCCCATGAGGCTGTCCAGGAGGCCTTCTATCTCAGAACCACCATTCCTAGAGTGCTTGTTTACATCTGTATGTCCCAAGATGGGTCACTGGCATGTCTGAATTCTAACTTAAGAAAATAAAGAAAGGATACAACCTGGAAGGTACTTTTCTTCTGCCACAGCTGGCTGCAGTTGTTGTCTTTATTCAAAGAGAACATGTGTCCAACTACAAATCAGTTCTATTTCTGTAAAAGACACTGACCTTGATAAACAGCTAGCAATCTCTCTCACATCACCCATGCCAGAAAACACGTAAGACTAGAAGGAAGTATACCCTCCAGGCCATTCCACATGTGAACTCCATCATACACAGACACACACAGACACACAGACACACACACACACACACACACACCCCAGACCCATTCCCTCTCACATTCAAGGTCCATCACAAAAACAAAGTCCATCCATCAGGCACTGCGTGCAGGGGACAGTGGGGTAGGAAAAAGAATGGAAAAAGAGAATACCTAAATAGTATTTGTGAAATAAACTGAAATAGAGATACTAATACTTAACTTTGACTTAAAAAATCACTGGAGTAGGCAGAGAACATTTGAAAGCATCTGGAAAAAAGTTTATCTGACATGAGTCAAAATAGGTCATCTTAAGTTCAATAGTAGAAAAGTTAAAGTTGGTTTCATTTTCAAGCGCCTGGGCTTAGTGAATCCTACTACTGTGGCATGTGTCATCAGTTGCACACATGGCAGATAGAACTGAGCATCTAATGCCATTTCTCCACCTGTTTTCTGCCCCTGAGCGGAATCATGGACAAACCCTGTCTTCCTCAGCTCCTATCTCCTCTCAAAATCTTCTTAGCCCCCTACCTCCTATGAAGTCTTTTTCAGTACTCGCCAGAGCCATTTCAATTATCTACTACATTTTGGTAAGTTAACTTTAGAAATCCAACTTCCTCATCATTTCTCTTTTTTGGGTTTATTGGTAATCCAAACACTACTAATACTACTCATAACTACTAATAACGCAAATGTTAAACATACTCGGCAAGCATATGTGTGGGGATAGCAGTCCTTCCATATCAAGGAAAATGCAAGATACATTTTGAAGTGAAATTGGACATCATAAAAGACTCAGTTGCTTTAAATATTCAAAACGAAAACAGATCAAAATGAATAAAAGTACCTTGTCAATAACCTTTGAACGCTCAGACTTCTCTTGAGAAGCTCCATAAGTGTCTCCAGTTAACTTTTCACTTTTCTCCAAGTAAATCTTTTTTAAAAATCAACTTTCTCTCTCTATAGTCTTATTCAAATGTATTCCTTTTCTATTTTACTCATTTGCAGCATTGTTTTATAATGTTTCTTAGGGTACATGTGCAGTCTTTCAGGCCCTTTGAGTTGACTCGCTGGGGGCAAACATTCATAAGACAGTGCTTTGTGGGAAAACTCAAACCAACAGATGAAGTCACTTGCTGGATCTTAACCTATCTGTCGGCAGAGGTCTGCCTGTGTGGTCTAAACCTATTTCAAAAATTCAACATTATGATGAGGAAAAAAAAAACAGGTTTTTCAACTACACATATCCACTGACAGGACTTGGAAGACCTATAAGAATGTTTTGCATAGACAAGAATATACAGATGTTAATGTCATCCCCGCCTTCAGTTCTGGCATACTCACTGCTTCCTGAAATGTGGGCCAGTGTCTCAATGTATGGCTACGCCTTGGGGTATTGGGGGCGGGGGTAACCCAAACTCTAGAATATGAACGGACCTCAGAACTAGAGTGGAAAGGGGCAATTTATCCCTCTCTGCAATTGTTCTCATTTTTCTAAGAAAAGATGCCTCTTTACCCTTAAATCCAATTACTTCAGAAATAATCTTCAGGGACCAGGATTTCTGAGGCAAGTGGAAGTGTTTATCCATGTGAATACAAGCATTTACATGAGGGATGGGGCGTGGGGACAGCTGCACACGGCTGGACTGTGTGTTGGGGGAATGGGTGGAAATATGCAGAGGTGAGGTACGTTTGGATGTAGATGTGTCATCCATAGGACTTATAAGAATGCCAAGAAGGAGATCAGAGTAAGATCAGCAACCTGGGCATACAAATTCCAGAAAATTTATTCTATACAATTTAATCATTGTTGCCTACATTTAAGAGATCATGCTTGGCCAAAACTGGGAGGATTGAGACAGAATCTGCTAGACTTATTTGGGAGTTCAATTCTGCATCTGCTGCAAAAGAAAGGAGTGGGGGAGATTTGAAAGAGAGGAAGACTCTTTGATGAAGACAGTGACAATTTAGTGCAAGTTGAGAGCAGTATAATGCTATCGATAGTAATTGTTGCTTCATGTTCTCTTCTGGAAGGGCTAGGTTGAACTTAGGTAGTCAAGGTTATTTTTCCCTGCTAGACCATAGGTTTCATTCGAGTGCACTTGTGGATGGAAATAGCAAGGTTCTGTCATCATTTGTGTCCTTATGTTTCCTTACAAAAGAGTTTGAGAAAGCTTACAACAAATACATTCTATTTGGACAAACACAAATAGAAAACGAGGTCTTAGTCATTACAAAAAAAGTCAAAGGCGGAAAAAAGAAAAAGACAACTAGGTCTTAAGGAAAGGAGACTACAAATGTGCCCAAATTAGACTCAGTATAGAGCCTGTGCTTAAGCTTCAATTTTGGCACTTGAATTTCTTAACAATAAGATGAAGAAAAGAAAAAGAACAGATCAGTATACAGCCAGCACTCTGTATGCATGGGTTCTGCATCTGTAGATTCAACCAACGTGGATCAAAAAAATAGGGGAAAATAAATTCACAGAGTCCTAACAAGCAAAACTTGAATTTGCTATATGCTAGGTACTATGTTGAATTCACAGAAATGATATAATGTGTAGGCACCAAATTAGGTATTGTATATAATCTAGAGATGATTTAAAGCATATAGGAGGAAGTGCATAGGTGATATGCAAATACTACCCCATTTGATATACAAGGGACTTGAGTCTCTATGGATTTTGGTATCTACAGAAGATCCTGGAACCAATCCCCCTTTGAATACTGAGGGGTGACGACTGTATTCAGAGTAGGAAAAATGCATGATTCTTAAATTCATTTAATTGTTTTTTAAATTTTTGTATGTTTTTTAAAGTCTGGGTCTTTATTTCTCATTTTGTCTAAGGCAATTTGAAAATATGTACCAGTAGCCTTAAGAATGTTTCCTTTATTTCACCCAGTCTAGCTCAAGAATCTATCAAGGAAATAGCTATCAAATTAGTCACAGATTTAGGTACAAAAACATTTGTTGTAGGATTTTTTTAATTGCAAAACACTGGAAGTAACATAAATGTCTGGCAGTAGGAAAATAACTAGTCATGCTATATCTATATTTATATCTATATCTGTATCCATAGCTATATCTATATCTCCAGAAGGACATTTTCCAAAATATTAGCATGATTATATCTATACTACAGAACAGTGAATGGTTTTTATTTTCCGTTTCATACTTTTCTTCATTTTCCAAATTTTCATTGTACGTGTATGTATGTGTAACTTTTAAAATCACAGCAACATTTTAATAAGTTGTTGGGGGTGTTGTTCTTTCCATTATTTTGTGCCTTCTACTATTCATAATCTTTTATGAGAAATTCATTTCAGAAATTATTTGCTTCTTGCTGAGCTTCCTTCTTTTGAATATAATCTTATACACTCTCAATATCTTCAATGGATTGGTTTCAAGACTTCCCACAGATACCAAAATCTGTGGATGCTCAAGTCCCTTGTTTGAAATGGCACAGTATCTGCATATAACTTAGGCACATCCTCCTGGATACTTTAAATCATCTCTAGATGACTTATAATACCTAATACAATGTAAATGCTATGTAAATAGCTGTTATACTATATTACTTAAGGAATAATGACAAGATTTTTAAAGCCTGTACGTGTTCAATACAGACACAAGATTTTTTCCTGAATATTTTCAACCCATGGTTGGTTAAATCCACAGATGCAAAACCCAATGGATACAGAGGGCTGCCTGTATTGATTTCCATAGTAGAAGTTTGCTTAAGGTACTTCAAGAGGAATGGTTGGGGAAATGGAGCATAACTTCATGTCTGAGAAGTTTATTCTATAAACAAACGTGAACGAGTGCTTCCCAAATATAGTCATTCATTCATTCATTCGAAAAATATGCATGAGGGTCAACTCTGAGTCAGGCACTAAGTAAGGTGCCATGGCTATGGCAGTGAGCAAGAAGGCCAAGGCAAGATACCTGTTGTGCACCCACATTTTAATGTAAGCCAAGTTATTACTATATTGTTTATAGTTGTAAAAAAAAAAACAAACTAGAAACAACCTAAGTAGCAACAGACATAGAACAAACACTCCAAGGGATAAAAATCATGTTAGAGATCTATTGGAAGGCTTCTTACTTCTTGGTTTACAAAATAATAATATGTTTTACAACTGCTTGCCTCTGAACACTGTTGAAATACAGCATTTTACCCGCAGTGACTAGGCTGTGCACTCCTTAAAGGCAGGCACATTGTTCATTCACCTCCGATTCCCTGGAGCTAACAAATTTGGCAAATAATTAACACATTCTTCTTGAATGAACAAATGCTAAAATGACTTGCTAGTACCTGGATTTCTGGCTTCATGTCTTTCCTTAAATCGTGTTGGAGACTCACAGCCATATTTCTCCTCCATATTTCCTTTCTGTTTCTAGGTCTTCATGTCAGGGATTCTTAATAAGGATACTACTGGCCTTCAGTCAGGGACAATTCTTCATCGTGTGGGACTGTCTGACGCATTGTTGGCATTTTTTAGCATCCTTGGCTCTGAATAATTCAATCTAAAAGCCACTCAGAGAGGCCAGGAAAGATAGGCATCTTAATGGGGGAGGAATGTGGCAGCACAGATTGACAAACTTAAGCAAGATGGGACAGGTTTGTGTCAAGGAGCAGGTTTGGGATATCAGAGACTGAGTGAGATGAGAATGGCATCCTCACGAGAGGCAGCAGTGGTGGCCTAGTTTGACGTTTCAGTGCCCAAGTGGGCCAACGATCATATTCATGTGGCACCTGACACAGGGTATCATAACTAAGGTTGGGGGGTGATGGTATCTGCAAGGGGGCTGCCATGGGCAGCCCAACATACGGTGAAGAAGGCATTCACCAGGCATTCATGTAGCCTGGCAATGGACTGTCAGAACCCAAGTGGGATGAAGAGGGCAAATGAAGAATGACCACATACAGAGGCATTAATCACATAAGTAATACCTATTGAGGATCACGGAAGCCCCAGGTTCTCACTATCAATGATACAAATATGAAAAGGAAACAAATGAGAATGAACCCTCTGGTGTGGGATTGCAATTGGAAGTATGGGTATTAATTAATAGTTGTTTAATATACATGGACAGATATATAAATATAGAAATAGCCTATATATACATGCATGTATTCACTCACTCTTGTCCACTGACAGGACCTGGGAGCACACTTGGTGCCCAGATCTTGTTTTGTAAATATCATTCTCCACTAAAACAAACTAACAAACAAAAAAAAAACAAACAAAAAAAAAACACAAGGCTTCTTAGAGAAATGGTTGATTATTTGATTATTCCAGGGCAGTGGCAAGGAAGGTACAAGATAAACCTGAAAATCTTGTTTTGCCACTAAGTATAGAACTGCTCAAGAGATAATAGGCACACATTACTAGGACACAGAGGCTAACTTTAAAGGGATCCCACTAGCCAAATCTAGAATCATTGGAGCATCAAAACAAATGTTAATAATAGATTAGCACCCATTGCAAAAATAGGAAACAAGTCCATGAAGTCATAAATAAATACATGAATAAATAAATCAAGAGAAGGGAATTTTTTCATGAAGTAGAAAGCCAATTGATAAGAAATTATGAACTTAGGAAATCACCATTTGGCAATCATAATTGTAATAATTCAGCCAGGAAGCAACAAAGGATGCTAAAACTAGTGGGTAAAAGGTAAATGAGGACAGGGTATTTACATAGTCTCAAGGTACTACCCTATGCAACAACAAACAAAAACACCACAAACGACCTGATTCCAAAATGGGTAAAGGATATATGACAGACCCACAACTAACATCATACTGAATGGGGAAAAACTGGAAACCTTTCCTGTAATAATTAGAACTAAACAAGGATGCACACTTTCACCACTCTTATTCAACATCCTAGCCAGAGCATCAGGCAAGAGAAAGAAATAAAAGACATCCAAACTGGAAAACAGGAAGTCAAATTGTCACTCATTCACATGACCTGATTTTAGAACCAGAAAAGCTTAAAGACTCCACAAAAAACTCTTAAAACTGGGGGATGGAGGCAGCAAACCACATTGCCATGTGTGTACCTATGCAACAATCCTGCATGATCTGCACATGTACCCAGAACCTAAAGTACAATAAAAAAAATAAAAAAATAAAAAAACTCTTATCACTGATAAACAAGTCAGTCAAGTTGCAGTATACAAAATCAACATACAAAACAGTGTCTCCATACGCTAACAGTGATCAATCTGAAAAAGAAATCAAGAAAGCAATCCCATTTACAATAGCTACAAAAAACCACACACCTAGGAATAAATTTAACTAAGGAGGTGAAAGACCTCTACAAAAGAAACTACAAAATACCCATTAAAGAAATTGAAGAGGACACAAACAAATGGAAATATATCCCATGCTCATGGATTAGAATAATTAATATTGTTAAAATGACCATAATACCAAAAGCAATCCATAATACCATAATACCAAAAGCAAATACCAAAAAACAGATTCAATGCAATTCTTACCAAAATACCAATGACATTTTTCACAGAAATAGAAAAAAAAATCCTAAAATTTATAGGGTCCCAAATAGCCAAAGCAATCCTGAGCAAAAAGAACAAAACTGGAAGTAATATATTACTTGACCTGAAAATATATTAAAGGCTATAGTAAACAAAACAGCATGGTATTGGTATAAAAAATAGAATAATGGAGAAGAATAGAGAACCCAGAAATAAACCCATGTATTTACAGCCAAGGATTTTCAACAAAGGCACCAAGAACATGTATTGGGGAAAGGACAGTCTCTTCCATAAATGGTGCTGGAAAAACTGAGTATTCATATGTAGAGAATGAAACTACATACCTATCTCTCACCATATACAAAAATAAATGCACAACAGATTTAAGACTTAAATGTAAGACCTGAAACTATGAAACCAGGAGAAAGGGTAGGGAAAAACACTCCATGACATTTGTGTAGGCAAAGATTTTATAACTAAGACTCCAAAAGCACAGGCAACAAAAACAAAAATAGATGAAGGGGACTATATTAAACTAAAAACCTTCAGCACAGTAAAGGAAACAATCAACAGAGTGAAAAGACAACCTGTATAACGGGAGAAAATATTTGCAAAATATTCATCCAACAAGGACTAGTATCCAGAATATACCAGATACTCAAATAACTCAATAGAAAAAAAAATCTGATTTAAAAATGGGCAAAAGACCTGAACAGACATTTCTCAAAAGAAGACATACAACATACAAATGGTTAAAAAGTACATGAAAAATGCTCAACATCACTAACCACCAAGAAAATACAAATTAAAACTACAAGGAGATATCACCTTACCGAATTATTATTATCAAAAAGACAAAACATAGCAGATTCTAGTGTGGATGCAGAGAAAAGGGAATTCTTACATACTGTTGGTGGGAGTGTAAATTAGTACAGTCATTATAGAGAATAGTTTGGAGATTTCTCAAAAAACAAAAATAGAACTATCATATGATCCAGCAATCCTACTGCAAGAGAAAGAAAATTGGCCAGGTGAAGTGGATCACTCCCATAATCCCAGCACTTTGGGAGGCTGAGGTGGATGGATCACTTGAGGTGAGGAGTTCAACACCAGCCTGGCCAACATTGTGAAACCCCATCTCTACTACAAAAATTAGCCAGGTGTGGTGGCATACGCCTGTAATCCTAGCTACTTGGAAGGCTGAGACAGGAGAATCTATTGAACCCAAGAGGCAGAGGTTGCAGTGTGCCAAGATCACACCACCGCACTCCAGCCTGGGTGACAGGGTTAGACTCCGTCTCAAAAAAACAAAAAAAGAAAATCAATATATCAGAGATATATGCAACCCCAGTCATTTACAGTGATGTGGATGGAACTGAAGGTCATTATGTTAAGCGAAATAAGTCAGACACAGAAAGACAAATATTGCATGTACTCACTCATGTAAGGGAATTAAAAAGTTTTATCTCATGGAGGTGAAGAGTGGAATAATAGTTAACAACGATTAGGAAGGATGTTGGTGTGTGGGCAGGAGGGTGAAGAGGGGTGGTTAATGGTTATAAACATCAGTTAGAAGGAATAATGTCTAATGTTTGATAGTAGAGTGACTATAGTTAGCAACTATGTATTACACATCTCAAAATAAGTGAGGACTTGAAATGTTCTCAACACATAGAAATAATAAATGCTTCTGATGATGGACATCCTAAATATCCTTACTGGATCATTACATATTCTATGGATGTAACAAAATATCACAGGTATCCCATAACTATGTACAAATATTACATATCAACTTAAATTTAAAAAAAAATTAATGGGCAAAGGACTGGAATAGACATTTTACCAAAGAATACAAACAAGTGGCCAATAAGCACATGAAGAGAGGCTAAACATCATTAATCATTAGGGAAATGCAAATCAAAACTACAATGAGATGCCACCTCACAGCATTAGGATGGCTACTATCCCCAACCCCTCAAACAAACAGAAATAGCAAGCATTGGTGATAATGTGGGGAAACTGGAATGCTGTGTACTGTTGATGGGAATGTAAAATGGTACAGTCACTATGCAAAACAGTATGGCAGTATCTCAGAAAATTAAAAATAGATTACCATGTGATCCCACAATTCTATTCTGATTATATACACAAAAGAATTGAAAGCAGGAGGCTGGGTGCGGTGGATCATGCCTGTAATCCCAGCACTTTGGGAGGCCGAGGTGGACAGATCGCCTGAGGTCAGGAATTCAAGACAAGCCTGGCCAAAATGGTGAAACCTCGTCTCTACTAAAAATACAAAAATTAACTGGGTGTGGTGGCACACACCTGTAATATCAGCTTCTCAGGAGGCTGAGGCAGGAGAATCACCTGACTTCAGGAGGCAGAGGTTGCAGTGAGCCAAGATGGAGCCATTGCACTCCAAACTGGGTGACACAGTGAGACTCCATCTCAACAACAACAAAAAAGAGGGCAGGGTCTCAGAGAGATACTTGAATATCCACGTTCACAGAACAGTATTCGTATAGCAAAAACACTGTATGTTTCTCTACTAGCAACCCAAGTATCTATAGGCAGATGAATGGATAAGCAAAATGTAGTATGTATATACAATGGAATATTATTCAGTCTTTAAAAGGAAAGAAATTCTGACACATGCTACAACATGGCTTAACCTTGAGTACATCATGCAAAGGAAAATAAGCCAGCCACAAAAGGAGAATGAACCCTCTGGTGTTGGATTGCCAACGATTAAGATTGGCAATTCTCCAACCTGAATTGTTGGTTTCCTCAGGATTCTTCTATCCTAAACCCTCTTCTCTTTTCACTCAACACACTCTCCCTGAACAAATCCATTCATTCCTTTGCTTCAATTATCATTGGATTGTAGGATGTCTCAGTATTTATGATTGGAGGAAACTGTATGATTCCACTTATATGAGGTTCTTAGAGTGATCAAAGTTATAGAACGTCGAAAGTAGAATAGTGGTTGTTAGGGGCTGGGGAAGGAGAGAATGTGGAGTTATTGTTTAATGGGTATAGAGTTGGTTTTGCAACATTAAAAGAGTTCTGGAGATGGATGGCAGTGATAGTTGCACGACAATATGAATGTACTCAATGCCCCTGAACTGTGCTTAAAAATGGTTAAGGTAGTTTTTATTAAAAAACTTACTGATTATGAGGGGGAAAAGAGTAATTTTACAGAAGAGAAACCTGATAGACGGCACCTGATTCAAATGATCATGGTTAATTAACATCACCAGTAGTGGAATAAATTAAAAACATGTAACACTTGTGGGTGCAACGTGACGAACAAAAGTTACTTCTGTGAACCTGCCAAAATGCAGAACCTGAACCAAATCATGAGGAAACACCAGACAAATCCAAACTGAGGGACATGCATCAATAGTGTGATGGTAAATGTTTAACAACAAGCTATCCAGAAAGAGAAAATCAAAAGCCCTGATTTGTAGCATTTCCATGGAATGAACACTCCCATGATGACCATATCCACATGACATTCTCTTGCTTGCAAAATGTATAAACATTTAACAATCAGCTCTCACAATCGAGTACGAGCCAGCTTCGGCATATCAGCTTGTACAAAATAACTGGCTGTACTCCCCAGCAGTGCCAAGGTCATGAAAATAAAGAACAGACTGCAGAATCATTGCAGAGCAAAGGCAACTGAAGAGTCATGACAACTAAATGCCAACGCATGATCCTCGATTGGATCCTTTTGCTATAAAGAATATTATTGGGACAGGTAACAAAATTTGAATAAGGTCTGCGAATTAGATAACACGGATTCATCAATGTTACTGTTCTGGGTTGAATAGTGGCCCACAAAAAGAAATATCGACATCCTACCTGCCTGAACCTGTGAATGCAAGCTTATTTGAACAAAGGGTCCTTGCAGATGTCATTAAGTTAAGCATCTCGTGATGAGATCATCCTGGATTCGTCAAGTAGGCTCTTAATCCACTGCCAAATGTCCTCATAAGAGACAGACAGACACAAAGAAGACACAGACGGAGAGAAGAGAAGGCCATATAAAGATGGAAAGTGGAGACCGGAGTGACGTAGACACAAGGAAAGCTAGCGGCCACCAGAAGCTGGAAGAGGCAAGGAAGCATTCTCCCTGAGAGCCTTTGGAGGGAGTGCAGCCCTGCCAACACATGGATTTCAGACTTCTTGACTCTAGCACTGTGAGAGAATAAATTTCTGTTGTCTTAAGCCACCCAGTTTGTGGTAATTTGTTATGACAGCCCTAGGAAACCCATAAATTACTTCCCTCATTTTGATGACTGCATTGTGATTATGTAGGACAGTGTCCCTCTGTGTAAGAAACGAACACTAAGTATTTGGGGGAGATGGGACATGAGGTCAGCAATGACCTCAATTACAGCTATTACCCTCAAATGGCTCAGCAGAAAAAAAAATAGGCTGTGTGTACTATTCTGTCAACTTTTCTATAAATTTGAAATTATTTCAAAAGAAAAAAAAGTCCCCATCCCGGGAGTCTAGTGACCTGGAGGAGGTCTGAGAGTGAATTTTGTGGGGCTTTTTCTGGGTTCTTTGGAGATCCCCTGCAGGAGACACCACTACCACCACCTATTCCCCTGCAGTTGTTCCCTTTGTGTGAGCAATGCCTTCTCTAGCTCATTACTTTCACTTCAGCTTTCTCCTCAGCTCCTGGGCTTCAATCAGCCCAGCCCACTTGGCCCAGTCTACCCCATCATTCCTAAGCAGGTGACCCTAGGCCAGCTCCCAGCCACAGGATCCACACTGGGCCTTTGGGAAGCCAACCCTTGGACTACATGGTTGATCCCACAATGCACTCAGCTTTGTTCTCAGGCAAGGGCAGTGCCAGCCCTCCCTCTTGCCTTTAGACTTTAGATGTGAGTCAAATTCCAGTCCCTGAACTTCAGGGGACATATTAAAAGTTCTCCAAATAATGCTGTTGAGGCCCCTCTCATGCGGCTTAATGGGAGAGGGATGACACTGCCTCCCCTGAGCGTCAATAGATACTGGCACAGGACACGGACAACTTTCTCTTATCTAAGCGCAATTTAGGCTAGGCACAGGTGATTAGGCAATGTAGGCAGAACTGGTTTCGGCCCACCCTTTAACTGTGGAGGTTCTTCAAATCTACTTTTATTCTTGCCTTAGAAGATGTGCTGATACTCTGAGACTTTAGGAAGAACTCCATTTCACATCCTGTCCACAGGCCCGATACCTGCATAGAAGTGTTCTTGCCAAAGTCACCTTGTGAAACTTAGTAACAAGTTTTATCTTACTTATCTCTGCTACATTTTGTGTTGTTTCAATACCATACACTCCTTCAGCCAAAACATTCCCCTGGGTTTTCTCTGGCTACCGTAACTGTCCCCTCTCAGTCTCTTAGGTTTGTTGGCAATTCTCCAAGGTTTCCTCAGGATTCTTCTATCCTAAACCCTCTTCTCTTTTCACTCAACACACTCTCCCTGAACAAATCCATTCATTCCATTGCTTCCTTATCATTGGATTGTGGGATGTCTCAGTATTTATGACAAACACCTGAGGTCTTCTGGAGACGATAGGTGGATTGATCTTGAGAACCCAACTCTACCCAAACAACTGAAGAGTTTAGACCATGAGGGTCTCAACTGAGGAAGGATGTTTAGGAAGAGCTGGGAATAATAGAGGGCAGGAGCAGGATGACTCTCTAGCCTTGAAGCCATTTAGGCCTGATGAACCTCAAATTTGGGCTCATTCATTTGCTTGGGGTTGCTCTAAAAGTATGAAGGCAGGCAGGAATGAAGTTTTTCAATCCTGCACACTCTCTTCTGAGCAATCAATTAAAGCAGTCTAAAATCCACCTTTGAAATGGTAATCATTTCAAAATCTCAGCAAGGCAGTTAGGGATGAAGGGTGGAGAGAGGATGAACAAAAGCATGTAGACCTCCTTTTGACCTCTTCTACTCAGCTAACAAGCCTCAGTGCATGGTTTCTTTGCTGGCTCTCTGGCTTTTGATGTTTCTATAGTGGCTAAGTCCCGGCATTTCTGGGACAGAGCTAATTGCAATTATTCTGTCCCACTTATCATCATGTCTGCCTTCATCCTTCTAGGACTCCGTGTCCCATATTTTGCTTCTGAAAATATAGTCACCATAGCTCTGTTTCTTTGTGTTCAAAAACTTCCCAGAAAGCTACCTGCCATCTTTCTCTTCTGCTGTGATGGCTCCAGCCTCCCACATAAGCCAGAAGTTAACCTTGGGCAGAAACACTCAGGCTTCTGATACCCTCAATTTCATAACTGCTTCATGCATATTAGAACAGTACATTTATTTACTTAATAATTTTATTTAATTGAGCACATACTCTGGCACATTTTTTTAAAGTGGCAGTCTAACAGGTGGATCTCATCGGGTATAATCAGAAAAAATGTTGATGCTTTCCTCCCACTGCCTGTTCAAACCTGTTCTGTGGGCAGGTTCCCCCTGAGCCTAGACACGAGCTAGGGCAGATGGCAACACTTTTCTGGTTACTCCAGGTTAATAAAAAATCCTTTGGCTGCCTCCAGTCTCCAGAACAGTCTCATTTCCAAATAGTTAAAATGTCTAGGCCAGGCGCTGTGGCTCACACCTATAATCCCAGCACTTTGGGAGGCCAGGGCGGGCGGATCACAAGGTCAAGAGATCAAGACTATCCTGGCCAACATGGTGAAACCTCATCTCTACTAAAAATACAAACATTAGCTGGGTGTAGTGGCACGTGCCTGTAGTCCAGGTACTTGGGAATCTGAGGCAGGAGAATCAGTTGAACCTGGGAGGCAGAGGTTGCAGTGAGCCAAGATTGCACCACTGTACTCTAGCCTGGTGACAGAGCAAGACTCTGTTTTCTCAAACAAAAAAAAAAAAAAAAAGGTGTCTAGTCACGTGCAATTTAACTGTAACCAAAGCTTCTCCACTAGCTAAGCTAGAACCTGCTGTTGGTAGGAAATGTTCTGTTCTTTCATCTCTTTTCCTACCTCCTCCTCACACCCTGGCCCCCTCTAGCCTGTCTTGGGTTAAAGGAAAAGGGAGAATGTAGGGAAGGGGATAAGGAGTAGGAAAGGTCTTATTTGGCTGGCACCCAGCTAATACACTGGTCTTCTCTTGCTCTGGCAGACATTCAGAACTCATGCTCTCTGATCATTTGGTGGATGATCAAATCTGACTCTTGCATTGCATGCTTTTGTGGAGGATTCTTTGGAGGTCCTTTCTGGAATACTAGTAATTCTTCCTGCGGTTTGGGCAGCAGTTGCTTATGTCATTTCCTTCGGGCCCTGGGAATACAGTGGGAATACAGGAGAATACACTCACCACTTCAGGATGTCCTTCTAGGCAGAATTGGAAATGGCTCCAGAAGAGAAGGAATGAGTCCCGGGTCAAGGTCCACAGGGTGGTGATCAGAGTGTGGTCTGGATTTCAGGTCCACCTACAAGGGAGAGTTCCCGTAGGTGTGACATGGTTTGTGCCAGCTCTGCAATGGCTTTGCCCATAGCCATGGCCTCTCAGATTGAGTCAGGCCCTAGTCCTCCTTGTTGCTCATCAAACTCCTTGGGACAAGCTCTCTGAGAGGTCTCTTTGAAGTCACTCTCACAAAGATTGACGTGAGGAAAATCCCCCACCCTTTCATTTTGAAGATCAGTGAGACATTGCTAACTTCTTCTCCCTAACTCCCATCCTCTCTGGCCTCCCAGTGCCAGCCCCTTTGTTTCCTTGGGATGTTTGTTTGTGTTGCCATGTCTCCTGTAAGAGCACAGGTGGTCTGGAACCTCCCTTCAGAACATGGAACCCTTGCCAATTACTGTGGTGTTCTCAGCCTTTGAACCTCAGCTGAAGCGAAAGCAGAAAAAGTCAAATTTTAACATCCTGTTACATGTTGTTTACTACACTTTGACCAGAGCTTTTGACTCATAGAACCTTTTTTAAAAAATAAAAATCTGGATTTTTACAGGGATTTTGCCCTTTTCAGCTTTCTGAGACTTCTAAATGTATTTTATATAGAGCAGAACATAGGAGTTTCCTCACACAAACTAATTAGCATTATGTGGAAAAATGTTTAAGAACAGACTTGTGAATAGAAATAGACTTTAATTAAATGCACCAAGGTTATTTGGGAATGGTGAGAACCTGAAAGATTTTTCTCTCTTCTCGTCATTTTTTTTCTGCTTTTTAAAAAAATATATGTTCCATGTTCCAACTTTCCTTTAGTGAGCCTAGACTGGTTCACAATCCTTATCTGCAATTCCAAAATCCAAAGAGCGATGGGGAAAAAAATGGAAACAATAATACATCTCCAAAAACTAAGGATTTTCTTTTCATAATTTAATGTACAAAATGAATTTAACCTGAACTGAAGTGAGGCTATGTAGAGCCTTTCTTTATCTCAGTATGAACTTTCGAATGTTTTAGTGCATAAATAATAACATGTTCTCTTATAGGCTGCCTCCTCCAACCCTACTGGAGATGTGATATAATATCTATTATATGCCCATACCACCATCTAAAGATCCAAAAATAAATTAAAATTCCATAATACATCTGCCTCTAAGAGTTTTGGATGAGTGTTTATAAGTCTGTACTTTAGAAAAAGAAAAAATACAATCAACTTTGCTATTATTTTTCTTGTCTGACTAGCTTCTCACTGCCTAACTCCTGCCTCTAATCTTTGTACAAACCATTCTTCCACTTCCCTGGCCCTTTATGTACTTCCTTTCATGATGTAAAATTTACAACCTACCTCCTCCAGGTGGAGTTTCCTGATAGTCCAATATCTTTCTTCAACTAAACATCCAGTTTAGATTTGAAATATATGTTTTCCTGAGTCATACTAGTTTGGGTTTTAAAGAAACTTAATAATTCGTAATTCAGTGACTGCTCACCCAGCTGTCATTGTGGGGCTTTCACCTCTTCCAAAGACCTCTCCTGATTTCTTCCAGGAGTTCCTAGGTGATGTTCAACAAGCTTATGCCACCAGGCCATTCCTGTCCCCACACTCATTCTCAAAACCCACTGTGAATATAATTTATGGATAAAGCCACTCTTTTCTACTGAACTCTTTAACACAGTCCTCTACTCCAGAAACAGACTAGAAGAATAGGGGGCAGAGCTTAAAGTCTGCAGATTAATGGCCCTTATTTGCACATGGCCCTTATATGCATTGAATTTGAGAACTACTGGCTTAAATAATTACAGATCAATGGCAGGTCACAAAATCTGAGAGATGTCAACAACAGCTACAACCTTATGTAATTATGTTACAGTGTACCTCATGCATAGTATTCGTAATAAAGGCTAATTATTTTTCAATAGCCTTTGTCCAACCTTGTATGCTTGCATAATAATTCATTTTATTCACCATTTAAAAACGTTTTTTTAGGCTGGGCACGGTGGCTTATGCCTGTAATCCCAGTACTTTGGGAGGCCAAGGAAGGAGGATCACTTGATGCCAGCAATTTTAGACACAGCTGTGCAACATAGTGAGATGTTGTGTCTACAAAAAATAAAAAATAAATTAGCCATGCATGGTGGCATGCATCTTTAATCCAGCAACTCAGGAGGCTGGGGCAGGAGGATGAGCTATGATCTCACCACTGCACTCTAGCACTTCAGCCTGGGTGGGTGACAGAGTGAGACCCTGTTTCTAATTAAAAAAAAAAAAACTTTTTTTTAAACCATGCATGCATCCATGTCATGAAATTTTGAGATAGTCTTCTGACATGTCTGGCTCCTTCCCTACTTCTCTCCTTTCTTCTGCTTTCACTTTCTCTCTTCCCTTTCTTACCTCCTTCTCCTATAAAACCATTTAGGGCTCTTCTTTGTAGCTTAAGCATAACCTAAGGCATAATTAAGGATAGGAAATGTGAGTATATTATATTTGAGTGGTATAAAAATAACTACTGTAGGAATTCAGACTATGGCTTTGCAGCATATCTTTCTTCTGCATCTCTGTTGCCACCTGGACAAACATATTAAATGTCACAGTCAATATCTTTATTGTCACTAGGGGTGTGTAGTGAGCTGAATGGTGGTCCTCCCAAAAAGATATGTCCACCTAGATCCTGTGAATGTGACCTTAAGTGAACACACAGAAAGCCCTTACGGATATAACTAAGATCTCAAGATGAAATCATTCCAGATTATCTGAGGGGGCCTAAATCCAATGACAAGTGACCTTATAAGAGGGGTAAAGGACACAGACAGAAGAGAAGAAAGTAAAGTGAATATGGAAGCAGAGACTGGAGTTGCCAGCACAACTCAGCTCCAACTGCCAGCAGACAGAAGAAGCTAGAAGAGACAAAAGAAGGATTGCCTGCTACAGCTTTTGGAGGGAGCATGCCAGTGCTGATAACTTGGTTCTGGACTTTTGGATTCCAGTACTGTGAGAGAACATATTTCTGTAGTCTTATGCTACCAAGTTTGTGGTAATTTGTTATGGTAGCCCTGGGAAATGAATACAAAGGGACTAGGAGTGACCAGCCCTGTCTATTTATGGGTATCCTCATCTGTCAGCTTAGAAGTGAAAATAATACT
This sequence comes from Cacajao melanocephalus, assembly GCA_963573385.1. Lineage (NCBI taxonomy): Eukaryota > Metazoa > Chordata > Mammalia > Primates > Pitheciidae > Cacajao > Cacajao melanocephalus. Next base: position 39,928 of record CAUYLG010072695.1, on the reverse strand, counting down.
GCTATTCACAAACTTTGCCTATTTTGGATGCAACTATCAAAACAGAGAGAATCCTCACCAACGCAGGAAGAACTGGATTTAACACATGGCTCCTGGAAAACACTCATATAAAGAACAGTGGCTTCTGTAGAGGAAGTACTACCTAGTGTTCAAGAGTGTGGGCTACTGGAGTCAAATTTGAATCCTGGTTTGAATCCTGCTTCTCCCACTCATTAACCTTCAAACTTTGAGCATGTATCCTTTAGACTCTAGACTGGCACATAAGAGCTTAATAAATGTTAGCTCCTATTTAGCTCAATTTCAGAGATTATTGTGTTTGCCCCATATGCCTGCTTATTTTTACAGAATACTAGTCTTCATTTACTTATCCCTCTCCATGGCTGAAAATGGCTACCGCAGTCCCAACCATCAGTGACCTTTTCATTCAAAATCCTACAGCAGCAATCAGAATCTTTTGGTCACTTATTTCGATTTCCTGAAAGAGAGACTATGATGAATGTTCAAGCCAGTATGCACATTCGTGATAATTAGGCCAACCTTCCAGGGCTAGAAAGATAGAGTCTCTTTGAAAGGGATGAAGACAGGAAGGCCGTGGCAAGCACTTCTAGTACATTGCAGCTTTTCTCACTTTATACATTCAAACCTATTGATGTCTTCCTTCATAGTATACGCCTCCAATTTCATGCTTTAAAAAGTATTTCTCACTTTGAGATTAGAAATTCACCCATAGCTTATTTTAGTTTTTTACTTTCCACATAAAATTTGAATTTATTTCTCAGAATGGCACCTTGCTTTTCTCCAAGTAAGTAGCTATTTGTCCCAACATGATTTTTTGAATTGCTCATACTTTGCTCACCAATTTGAATACTAATACTGCTAACAATCATAGCATTTTCTGAATGCTTTCTATGTGCCAGAGTTTGTGCTAAGTATATTACTTGGGTTATTTCAGCTTGGTTATATTATTAACCACATATTACAGCTAAGAATTGGCATACTTGGGATTCACACCTGGGTCATCTGACTCTAGAGTTCATGCTTTTAACTATTAGGCTATTCTTATAAGTAATGTGGATCTATTTTTGTCTCAAACAATAAGGAAAATTATTGACATAACTAGAAGTCCAGATGTAGGGCGGGCTTCACAGTTGACTTGGCTGAAGTCCAATGTCCCCGTGATTCTCTTGGCTCTGCTCTCTTCTATGTGTGGTTTCATCCTCAGGCTGACAATGACATAGCTGCAGCAATTCCAGCCCCCATATCCATGCACAAAAATGTGTCAGAAGGAAAAGAGGATTGCTACTCTCAGAAATTCTTCCAGAAAAGCAGGAACTCTTTGAGACACTCCAACAAAATGTTCTTCAAGTCTCATTGGTCTAAAATGAGCCACATGGCCATTCCTCTATCAATCATGACTAAAAAGGGTGGGATTAAATGGATTATATAAGCTCACACCTACAGTTAGGAATGATGTCAGCTGTCTTTTGGCACATGGGCTGTGAGGAGAACTATCAACAAGTTCAGCTCTCAGATGCAGAAAACCTAAAATAATAGTGGATTCAATAAGTTAAAATTTAGGCCGGGCACGGTGGCTCATGCCTGTAATCCCAACATTTTGGGAGGCCGAGGCAGGTGGATCACTTGAGGTCATGAGTTCAAGGCCAGCCTGGCCAACATGGCGAAACCCCATTTCTACTAAAAATACAAAAATTAGCCAGGTTTGGTGGCTCACGCCTGTAATCCCAGCTACTTGGGAGGTTGAGGCAGGAGAATCACTTGAACCTGGGAGGCAGAAGTTGCAGTGAGCTGAGATCACGCCATTGCACTCCAGCCTGAGCAACGGAGCAAGACTCCATCACAAAATAAAACGAAATAAGTTAGAATTTAAATCAAGTCTGAAGTTAGGCAGTATGGCAGCTCCATGGTCACCCAGGTTCCTTTCTTCTATCTAAAATATCTAAATGTTTTTCCATCCTCAACACATGGCTTCTATTTCATTGTCCAAGACAGCTCTGAAGCCACAGCCATGACATCCACCCTCAGACCCCAAGAAGGACAAAGGAGTGGGAAGGAAGAGATGGACTTCTCCTTTTAAGGATGTGTCCCAACCTTGAAACCAAAACTAAAGACACACCAAAAAAGAGAAAAACACAGGCCAGTATCCCTGATGAACATAGATGCAAAAATCCCCAACAAAATCCTAGCAAACAGAACTCAACAACATTTTAAAGGATCATTCATCATGATCAAGTGGGATTCACCTCTAAGATGCAAGGATGGTTTAACATAAGCAAATCAATAAATGTGATACATCACATCAACAGAATCAAAGATAAAAACTATATGATCATTTCAATAGATGGTGAAAAAGCATTTGGTAAAATGCAATATCCCTTCATGATTTAAAAACCCTACAAATTGGGTGTAGAAGGGACATACCTCAACATGATAAGGGCCACATATGACAAATCTATAGCTAATATCTTACTGAACAGGGAAAAATTGAAAGCCTTTCCACTAAGATTTGGAATAATAATGCCAAGTTTCACCACTTTTATTTGATGTAGTACTGGAAGTTCTAGCCAGAGCAATTAGACAAGAGAAAAGTTGGAAAGAAAGAAGTGAAATTATCCTTTTTTGCAGATAACATAATCTTATATTTAGAAAAACCTAAAGACTCCACCCAAAAACTCTTACAACTGATAAATTAATTCAGTAAAGCGTACAGATACAAAATCAACATATAAAAATCATATAAGTTGCATTTCTATACAACATATAAATACTATCAAGTAGCTTTTCTATACACTAACAGCAATCAATCTAAAAAATAAAATAAGAAAGCAATCCCATTTACAATAGCTCCCCAAAAATAAAATACTTAGGAATAGCCTTAATTAAATAAGTTAAAAATCTTTACAAGGAAAACTATAAAACACTGATAAAAGAAACTGAAGAAGACACAAAAAATGGAAAGATATCCCATGCTGATGAACCAGATGAATTAATATTGTTAAAATAACCATACTATCAAAAGCAACATACAGATTTAATGCAATTCCTATTGAAATACCAGTGACATTTTTCACAGAAATAGAAAAAACAATCCCCAGATTTGTAGGGAACCAAAAGAGACCCCAAATAGCCAAAGCAATCCTGAGCAAAAAGAACAAAGCTGGAAGTAATACATTACCTGACTTCAAAATATATTTCAGACCGTAGTAACCAAAACAGCATAACCCTGGCATAAAAACAGAAACATAGAACAGAGGAACAGAACAGAGAACTCAGAAATAAATCCACTAACTTACAGCCAACTCATTTTCAATAAAGGCACCAAGAATATACACTGGGGAAAGGACAGTCTCTTTAATAAATGGTGCTGGGAAAACTTGGTATCCATATGCAAAATAATGAAACTAGATTCCCATCTTTTACACTATATACAAAAATCAACTCCAAATGGATTAAAGACTTAAATGTAAGACCTAAAATGATAAAACTACAAGAAGAAAACATTGGGAAAATGCTACAGGACATGGGTCTGGGCAAAAACTTTTTGATTAAGACCTCAAAAGCATAGGCAACAAAAGCAAAAATAGACAAATGGCATTATATCAAGCTAAAAAATTTCAGCACAGCAAAAGAAACAATTAACCAAATGAAGACACAACCCACAGAATGGCAGAAAATATTTGCAAATTATCAATTTGATAAGAGATTTATAATCAGAATATGTAAAGAAGTCCAACTCAATAGCAAAAAAAAAAAACTAATTTAAAAATAGGCAAAAGACATCAATAGATATGTCTCAAAAGAAGACATACAAATGGCCAACAGGTACATGAAAACATACTCAACATCACTAGTCATCAGGAAAATACAAATCAAAACTACAATGAGATATCATCTTACCCCAGTTAGAATGTCTATTATCAAAAAGATAAAAAATAAGAAATGCATGCAAAGATGCAGAAAAAGAGAAATGCCCATTCACTACTGGTGAAAATAAAGTAGTATAGCCATTATGAAAAACATAGAGGTTCTTTAGAAAACTAAACAGAACAGTATTATATAACCCGGCAATCCCACAGCTGGGTTGATATCCAAAAAAACAAAAAAAAAGGAAATCAGTATATCAAAGAAGTATCTGTACTCTCATGTTTTTTTGCAGCACTATTCATATTAGCCAAGATATGGAATCAGCCTAAGTGTTTATTAATCAATAAATAAAGAAAATGTGGTATATAGATACATGAAATATTGTTCAGCCATAAAAAGAATAAAATCCTGTCATTTGCAGCAACATGAATGGGACTGGAGATCATTTTACTAACTAGAATAAGCCAGGCATAGAAAGACAAATACTGCATGTTATCACTCTTATGTGGGAGCTAAAAAAAGTAGAACTCATGCGAGTGGAGAGTAGAACGGTGGCTACCAGAGGCTGGGAAGGGAAGGAAGTGTGGGATGAAGTTGGTCAATGTTTACAAAAATAGATAGAAGGAATAAGTCCCAGTATTTGATAGTACAGTAGGGAAATTATAGTTAACAGTAATGTATATTTCAAAAGGGCTAAAAGAGAAGAATTGTAATGTTCCTAACACAAAGAAAAAAAAGTTTGAGGTGTTGGATAACCCAATTACTCTGACTTGATCATTATACAGTGTATACAGGTATCAAAATATCACACATATCCCCAAATATGTACAACTATGGTATATCAATTTAAAAAAAAAAAAAACATGTCCCAGAAGTTACATAATACACTTCTGCTTACATCCCATTGCATAGAACTGAGTCACCTGACAACACCTGGCTGAAGGAAGTTGTGAAATTTGGACTTTATTATAGATAACTATGAGCCTAGCTACAAATCAGGGGTTCTACTACTAAGGAAAAAAGGCAGATGATGTATTGAGAGAACACTAACAATCTCTGCAACAGGTAGAAACACGAACTCAATGGGAATTCTGGTAGAGCGTTAGAAAAGAGAACTAGGCCAGGTACAGTGGCTCACACCTGTAATCCTAGCACTTTGGGAGGCTGAGGCGGGCAGATCATGAGATCAGGAGTTTGAGACCAGCCTGGCCAACATAGCAAACCCCATCTTCACTAAAAATACAAAAATTAGCTGGGCATGGTGGCGTGTGCCTATGGTCCCAGCTACTCGGGAGGCTGAGGCAGGAGAATCACTTGAGCCCGGGAGGAGTGGAGGTTGCAATGAACTGAGATTGCGCCACTGCACTCCAGCTTGGGCAACAGAGTGAGACTTCATCTCAAAAAAAAAAAAAAAAAAGAAAGAGAGAGAGAGAGAGAACTAAATGCTGACTAGGTCGTAAGAATGCGTCCTGCTGCTCTGTTTGATTTATTGAACTAGTCAGTTACCCTGATGGCATCAGATACTGGGGGTGAATACCCTGAGTCACACACTCATTCCTGGAACTTGGCTCTGGAATCATTCCAACTCAGAACTCATAACTGAGGATGGGGTTGCAGTAGTTCCCTAAAGAGATAGGCTTGTATTTTTTTACTTGTAAGAGCTCTTTGTTTACTGAGGATTGAGAATAAGTTTTTGTCTAATACGTTGCAAATGATTCTGGTTTCTCATTTGTACTCTACCTTTATACTGATATTATCATAGTGGCATGCTATTGTTTTGACATATAGAAATTTTACATCTTATGAAATATTCTTTGCCTTTACATTTTTTTAACTTTTCTGTTAGAATGGTCTTTTCTACCCAAGGACCTAATAAATATTTACCTATGTTAATTATATTCTTTTACTAACTGAATTATTTTTGTGTCAGTGAGAAGTTACATGCTGCTGTTCATGTGATAAAAACCTGACAGCAGCTTAATGAAGACAGATTCCTTTTTCTCAGCTAATAGTTTAAGGCTGGTGTGATGGACTTACGATATCTTCAAGAATCTAAGGTCATTCCACATTTCTGTTCCACTATAATTAACATTAGCTTTTCCTAAAGTTCACAAACTGACTGCTACAATTCTAGCCATCACATCTGAGGTTCATTAGGAGGAAAGGAGAAGGGCAAAATGTAAAAGTTCCATGTCACCTGAATCCATCTAATTTATCAGGAAGTCAATATCTTTCCTAGAAACCTCATCTGTCATATTTCTCACTGGCCAGAACTACTATATCGCATGGCCAATTCAGGCAAGAAAACCTCAGAAAGTTGAGTATTTTAGTATGATTATGTTGCTGTCCTGAAAAAATCTGACTCCAGTATTAAAGAAGGAGGAATGGGTATTGGGTAGATAACACTGTTTATTATCATTTTCCACCTAGACTATTTTTTGCTATATGGTATTTAAAAAGTTAATTTTTTCCAATTAGTTAACTGCCTTTCTCAGCATCTTTATTAAATAAGCCATCCTTTCTTCATTGATTTGACATACAACATATTATATTTTAAACATATAGAAATTCCAATTCCGATAACTGCAGAGTGGCACCTGAAAGACCATCCTTCTCCAAATGACAGCTATAAACTTTTGACAAAATACCGACAACAACCATTGAAAGCAGTGGAGATTAAGTAAGAGCAGATAGCAAATGGAGGGTTATTGACACTTGGAAGAAGGAAATAACAGTAGGCGAGTTTCCCAATTTTATAGCTTTCTGCCTAAGGGCAGCTCCAGTCAGTGTCTGAGATAGAAACCTGCCATCTTGCCAACATGAATAGCTAGAAGGAAGAGGTTGGGGTTACCATAACAGCTGGAATGTAAAGGGGCATATACTGGAAAGGAGAGTCACAGTGGAGAAACACTGAATCCTATACATAAGCTCTGTCCAAATCTCTAGTTGTTCTCTGAACCATGCATGAGCAATGCAGAAACCAAACATCCAAGTTAATATTCAAATGACTGAACAGAGATTTCAGGTGATACTTACTACAAGAGACAGTTTCACCCAAGTTAACTGCCTACTTAAAAAGAAAATCACCACTCTTTGGAGGAATGTGACAGAATCCAGGCACTGTATAATGTATCATTCACAATATCCAGGATACAATACAAAATTAACACCCATACAAGAATAGTAAGTATGACCCATAATTAGGAAGAAAGGCAATCAATGAAGATCAATCTTAAAATGACCCAGACTCTAGAATTAGCAGACACAGATTTTAAAGCAGTTGCTATAACAATGCTCAGTAAAGAGTGTAGGGTCTCAGGTCACCTCTACTCTTCCCTCCTAAAAAGGGTATTAATAATAATTTATTCTATTAGGCAGATGTCTACATATCCTCCAAAAAACTTGAGTCAGAATTAAGCAGTCTGGTGAGCATTTTTTTAAAAAGTGGTTTTGGGTAGAAAAGCAAAGACAAGATTTTGTTTTGTTTTGTTTTCTTGAGACAGAGTCTCACTCTGTCACCCAGGCTGCAGCACAGTGGCGTGATCTCAGCTCACAGCAATGTCTGCCTCCCAGGCTCAAGCGATTCTCCTGCCTCAGCCTCCCAAATTGCTGGGACTATAGGCATGTACCCAGCTAATTTTTGTATTTTTAGTAGAGACAGGGTTTCACCATGTTGGCCAGGCTGGTCTTGAACTCCTGACCTCAAGTGATCTGCCCGCCTCAGCCTCCCAAAGTGCTGGGATTATAGGCATGAGCCACCATGCCCAACCAAGACAGGGGGTACTTAAATCCCTTTTGTGAAGAAAGTAAAATATACCCTTTTCATTGTCAACAGGTCGCTGAGTTGGCAGAGAGCACTTGTCAAACCCTTGGATCCCCAGCACTTGAGTCAGAGGTGGAAGAGTTAGCAGCTGTGGAATTACATGGCTCTTTGATAGCCCAGACTGTTTATCACCCTTACCAAAACCCTAACCTGTCCCTCTTCAATGAAGGCTGTCCTGCATCCCAACCCCACTCCATGCCTTCAATACCTTAATGTTCTTCTTTTCAGAATTCAATACAGCAGGATAATTTCCTTAGGGAATCTAGAGAAACTAACACTGCCTACTACAGATAAAGATCAGCTCTATCAGAAGCTGAAATGGTCCACCTATTAACCCATTTCTTTAATCTATCATTTAGGAAAAGTGGCTTATCCAATGATTTCTGCCTATTCTGCAAGCAAGTTTGCTTTGGATGGGTTCTTCTCCTCCATCAGAAAGGAGTATTTAATGGCCGAGGTCAATGTGTCAATCACTCTCTGTGTTCTCGGCCTCATAGACACAGGTAAGGTCAAGACTTTGGAATAATGACCTGCAAATGAACTGTTTATCTTACCATTGTGGAAAAACAAGGGTGCTGAACTCCCTGACCTCATGTGCAATGCACTAAGAACCAGTGCAGAAAGCACTAGCTCTCTCATTTGATGAGCATTTCTGTCACCAGTGGAGGCCCTGGCTACTCTTTTTTTGTTTTTGTTTTTGTTTTTTGTTTTTTGTTTTTGAGACAGAGTTTCGCTCTTGTTACCCAGACTGGAGTGCAATGGCGTGATCTCGGCTCACCGCAACCTCTGCCTCCTGGGTTCAAGCAATTCTCCTGCCTCAGCTCCTGAGTAGCTGGGACTACAGGCGCATGCCACCATGCCCAGCTAATCTTTGTATTTTTAGTAGAGACAGGGTTTCACCATGTTGACCAGGATGGTCTCGATCTCTTGACCTCGTGATCCACCCGCCTCGGGTTCCCAAAGTGCTGGGATTATAGGTGTGAGCCACTGTGCCCAGCCGACTCTAGCTACTCTTTACTCTCCTTTCCATTTTGATTACCAAGGTTGCTGGGTGTCACCACATTCATCACTTAACCCTTTGCTGAACACCTTATGCCCTCATGGACACTCAATGGCCATTACCTTTCTATTTGAGACTTATCAAATACAAGTTTGTGTTTCTTAAAAGCATCACCAGTAATAAGACACACTGGTATCATGAACTCCTTGAGTGATGCGCTGAGAAGCACACATCATTTTGTGAAGTTCTTGCCAAAATGCATGACCCCACTCCAATCATAAGAGAACAATGAACAAACCCAAATCAAGGAAAATTTTACGAAACATTTGGTCAGTATTCTTCAAAAGTGTCAAGGCCATGAGAGACAAGGAAAGACTGAAGAATTGTCACAGATTGAAGGAAAAATGGAAGAAATTACCACTAAGTGGAATCCTGGATAAGATCCAGGAACATAAAAAGAACAATAATGAAAAAATTAAGGTCTATAGTTTAGTTAATAATATTGTATCAGTTCCATTATTGTACCTGTCCTAAACCATTGCACAATGGTTATGTGTGATGTTGCAACTAGGGGAGCAGACGTGGAATATAAGGGGGTACTGCGCACAATTTTTACAACTTTTCTGTAAGTCCAAATGCAAGTTTATCTAAAACATGTGGCAGATACTATAAGAACATGCTCTTTGAAGAGTAATTGAGTAGTAGTTAAAGAATTAGAGAGAGAGAGAGACTGCGGCCCAGAGGTAAACAAGGAAGGAATGGAGAAAGACAGATTGTGCAGGAAGGACATGAAAACTTGGAAGGGGAGAGAAGCGAAAGTAGTTAGTGGTAACAAGGGGGCAAAACCCTGGGTTCTTGTGTACCTCTTCCTTTCACAAAACAGTAAGTCATTACCACACAGCACTCTGGTTTTGCCCACTGCCACTTCCCATTAGCTACTGAGTCATGATGAGACGACTATCCTCATTCTGCTCCCCCATGTTACTTCTCCACTCCCAACCAAAATACCCAAGAGAGAAATACGATTCAGATCTCCCAAGTAATCACCTCTAACTGCCCCCACCAGTCTCCATCCAGAAAGGTAAGGCCCCTACTAACACGAAGGCCTCTCTTTGCTCAACAGACTCTAACATACCCAGTTCCTCCATGTGCTCCCTATACAGCCTGTGAGGCTTGCAGAGCAAACCCTGACAAACAACCCCTGATAGCTAAGCAGTTGATGTCTCCAGGCTTTCCATCATGTAGACTATCCTAGTCTTGGATAACCCTACTCTTCCCTTGTAATTCTACAGACACAGCCATGAAGGCAGTTTCTGGGATAATCAATATGCAAGCAGCTCCAAAGGAGGAATGTGCCCTGGAGATCATCAAGGGGGGAGTTCTGCGCCGAGAGGAAGTGTATTATGACAGCTCACTCTGGACCACTCTCCTGCTGAGAAATCCATCCAGGAAGATCCTGGAATTTCTCCGTTCAACAAGTTATAGTACAGATGGACAAACTGATAAACTAGGAACTCCCTGAGGGCTAGATATGCTGAGGGATCTTGGGACTGTTCTGTGTCATATTTATCTGAGCTCTTATCTATGAAGACATCTTCCCAGAGTGTCCCCAGAGACATGCAAGTCATGGGTCACACCTGACAATGGGAAGGAGTTCCTCTAACATTTGCACAATGGAAATGTAATTATAATGAATGTCATGCACCACTGCAGCCTGCAGTTGTAAAATTGTTAGTAACCATAGGTATAATTACCAGGTAGTTATATTAAATTTATCTCATATATAATAATATGTGATGATTAATACAATATTAATTATAATAAAGGTCACATAAACTTTATAAATTCATAACTGGTAGCTATAACTTGAGTTTATTCAGGATGGGTTCTTTAAAACCATAAACTATACAAATGAAATTTTTCAATATTCATTTCTTATTTTCTGAGTGGAAGAAATCACCCTAATCTTTGTTTGGTAGGGGATATTGTGTCTTTATCTTTTCTGTATGTTTCTGATATTCTTCATATTATTGCATATTGCTCCTCTGGGAAAGAAGACACCTTGGCATAAGGCACTAGGGCAAACCCAGGAAAATGGAGGTTCCAGAAACTTGAGCCACAGACCCAATGCCCGTTTACTGCTCTCAAAGGACATCAAGCACCTGTACTTTACATGTGAACTCTAAACTCTACATTGGAAGTTTGGAGAGGGAGAGTTAGAGTTCAAATCCTGCCACTCACTCATTTAGACATTTATTCATTCAACAAATATTTAGTAAGCACTAACTAGGCATCAACTAACTATGATCAAATGGGAAACAAAATATCAGCAAGATGAATATTGGAAACGGGTTCTCAGTATTGCAAATAAGTCAACACTGAGACTATGGATCATTCAGCAAGGCTACTTTCTGCAGAAAAGGTGCTGCTCAATGGCCACCAGAGCACACCTAACAAAGAGGACAGGAACATTTATAACCTGACGCAGCCACCCTACTGATGTAGGGACTTCACATTCTGCACTTGACCCGATTGGCTAACAACTTAAAACTTTCCTAAATAGGCAAGTGAAGAGAGAACAAACAAAAGAGGAAGTTAGTTACAAGATGGTCAGGAAGTGCTACCAAATAAGGAATGGCATGGACTATAACGTAGACTCCCCAAGGCCTGTCCAGACATGCCATGCCAGTGTAAGCTAAAGCAGCTAACCAGGTTAGAGTATGGAACTAACAGTGAGCAAGGAGGTTTAGTATGTGGAATGGCTATTCTTTAGTGTTTAAAATGAAACTTTGAAGAAGAACTTCTCTATTTCTTACAATGAACAGGTCAGCAAAGCCCTATATTGATCAGGGCCCAAGAAGTAAGAGATGACACCCTCAAATTGGGTAATTTTAGTAGCATTGAATAAAAAGAGGGGCAAGGCATAGGGAAATCACAAGAGATAGTGGTATCTCAGCGTTAGCTGCAGCTGTTTCCACCCTAAGGCCCACAGGGACAAGAGGAAAGACCTGTTACCAAATGCCCAAGATGGAAAGACGTGTGTGGAGAGTACCACATGGCAGGAGCTGTGACGTTCAGTTAAGAAATGCAGCCAGCCCACCAGGGATTGTGAAGGAGGTATCTAGGGGAACAAACACCCCAGCCTCACACTCTTCCCTCCCTCTGATCTCTGGCGAGTGTTTCTCATTAGCTGAACAGAGGGGCAAGGGAGCAAATATGTATAGACCATACAGGTCAGCTTCCCCATGTACAGAGCAGATAGAAACGGGTAGAAAGTGATCTGGAAAAATGAATGTATTATATGAATCAGGAACCCCAACACTCCCAAACATACAGCTTCCATGGTAAGTAATGCTGGGACATGAGACGTGTGCCTCAAAGTGCAGGAAAATTTTCTTTTCCCACCTCTGAATCTAAATGGCTGCGCAGCAGAATAAATTGGAATCTATTGAGCCTGCCAGCCACACGGACAAAGGGCTAGATCTGAGCATGCTAATATGGCTGCACTTTTCTTAGAGGTCCTTCCAAGGCTATGCTCAGTGCAGGAGAGCAGGAGAGACCTGACTGCATCCATGTGCAAAAACGAAACAAAACAAAAAGGGCCAAAAAAAATGTAGTCTGGTTTCTGACCTGAAATGCACCCACACCTGCAATGTGGCCTAATGGAAGTCTTGGTTTCTGATCAATCAGATTAACACTCAGTCTCTTGTAGAAATGAAACTCCTTCACAGTGAGATGAAGTGCAGTAATTCCTTTACTTAAAGGTAGAGATAATATTAAAGCTGAGTTAGAATCTGCTTGGGAAGAGGTTCAACCTCCTTCTAAATGAGATTTTCTTCAGAATCCAAAGGGGAAGATCTCAAAAAGTAGGTCTGAGAACTGAAACCATCTAGACCCACATAGCTTATTATCTTTACTAACATGATTTTGACATTCTATTCTCTTTATCATCATGACTTTACTATTCCAAGAAACTCTTGCCCACAAAAATAAATGTCGTAAACCCATTTAAAAGTGCTGAACTTTTCAATAGATAGCATCAAATAACTGCTACTCTTAAAGACTGCTTGGAACCCTTAGTTCCAAACCCTGGCTTCACTGTGCTCACCAATCTCCAACTATGGCATCACAATCCTTATCCAATTCAAATAAGGTCACCATGCTGAAGTCTCACCTTAACCTAAATTTCAAAGCCCCACAAAGACCCTGACTTTACCCTCTTCACTCTCAGAATCTATTACCAGTCCATCAGGGCTCCAGCTTTGCCTTACCAACAGGTGTTTTGGTGCTCTTTTTTAGGGAGCCACCATTCAACAAGTCCTTCCTAAGAGTTCCTCTCAAGGGTCCTCATCCAGTTCCTAACCTGGCTCCTCTTCCCCTTAAATATCTGTACCCATCTCTCAGGAGTGGCAGGGGTTCCAGCAGCTGGTTCCAATTTCAGTGGTACCAGCAGTACAATGGCCCTTGCCTTTGGACTAGCTCCACTTAAAAGAACCTAGCCTTCCTAGCTCACTTTATCATGAGCTCAGAAATATACATCCAAGGATGTCCATTTTCACATCCTATGTGGAAGCCAGATGTGCATCACTCACTCCTCACTTATATTCACACAAAAATTCAGCATCTCTTTGTAGATTCCTAAAGAAATTCTATTCTCACTGAAAGTATAAGTAAGCAAGGTAGCATTTGCAATATGCAAGGTAGCATATCTCAGAGGGGAGAAGGATGACTAAGTTTACATTAATTCAGTGTGCGTCATTTTTTGTTGTTGTTGAGACAAGGTCTTGCTCTGTCACCCAAGCTGGAATACAGTGGCATGATCATGGCTCCACTGCAGCCTTAAACTCCTGGGCTCAAGCAATCCTCTGGTCTCAGCCTCCAAAGGAGCTGGGACTACAGGCATGTGCCATCATTCCTGGCTAATTTTTTAAAAATTATTTTTAGTAGAGATGAGATCTTGTTATGTTGCCCAGGTTGGTCTCAAACTCCTGAGTCAAACAATCTTCCCACTTCAGTCTCCCAAAGTTCTGGGATTACAGGCATGAGTCACTGTGCCCGGCCTGGTGTGCACCATTTAACTCAAAAGATCCCCCTTGGCCATGTTGCCTTCAAAGTACTTCCTCTGGGCTTCCCCTCTTAATGCGACTTTGACCCCGAGAGAATCCAGCCTCCCACCTCCTTCTTCTCCCTTATATATTTATTATGCATAGTTGATTCTGACTCTAGTTTGAGGCTATCCAGCAATATCTTTTTTTTAATTTATTTTACTTTAGGTTCTGGGGTACATGTGCAGGTCATGCAGGGTTGTTGCACAGGTCGTTCCACATATAATTATTTAGGTTAAGACAAGGTTGCACTGCATTCGGGTGAGCAATATTACTAGTCATTAAAAGAAAAAGGCCCCATAAAGGCAGAGACACACAGAGACAATACCTTGTGATGGCAGAGGCAGATGCAAGTGATGCAGCTGCAGGCCAAAGAACACCAAGGCTTGAAAACCCCCATTAGAATGCAAGACAAGGCAAGGAAGCATTCTCCCCTACAGGCTGCAGTAGAAGTGTGGCCCTGCCAATAATTTGATTTCAGTCTTCTAGCCTCCAGGACTGTTGATCAATAAATTTCTATTGTTTTCCACTGCATTTGTGGTACTTTCTTTGGCAGCCTTAAGAACCTAATTCCTGTATCCCTAATACAGGAATATGTACCTCTTGCCTTGCTTCTCTTGGTGGCCCAAGATAATGATGTTACCGTAATATTATGATTATGATGTTATCATAATCTTGGGCCACCAAGAGGAGCAAGGCAAGGGGTACATATCCCTTGACTCAGGATTTCACTTCTAGGAATCCTGACATACAAATGTGATCTAATTAAAACAGAATCAAGTCATACTCCCATCAAAACCCATAATTATCCCATTTCATTCTGAGTAAAGGCAAAGTCCTTACAGAGCCCTACAAATCTTACATGATCTGGGTCCTCATTGGCTCCGAGATTGCATCTCCTGCTCTTCTCCCCTCCTTGCTCAAGCACTCCAAGAGGCCTCGCTTGGCCTCCTGCCTATTCCAGACCATGCCAAATATGCTTCCACTTCTCCACACCACACGGCCAGCTGCCTTACTTCCTTCAGATTCATTCAAAAAGTTGCCTTTTCATGGGCTAAGGACATGAATAGACAATTCTCAAAAGAAGATATACAAATGGCCAACAAAACGTGAAAAAATGCTCAATGTTGGCTGGGCACAGTGGCTCACGCCTGTAATCCCAGCACTTTGGGAGGCAGAATCAGGTGGATCACCTGAGGTCAGGAGTTTGTCACCAGCCTGACAAACAAGGTGAAACCACATCTCTACCAAAAATGCAAAAATTAGCCAGGCATGGTGGCGCATGCCTGTAATCCCAGCTATTCAGGGGGCTGAGGCAGGACAATCACTTGAATCTGGGAGGCGGAGATTGCAGTAAACTGAGATCGCGCCACGGCACTCCAGCCTGGCCGATGGAGCAAAATTATGTCTCAAAAATAAATAAAGAAAGACAAGAAAAAGAAAAAATGTTCAACATCTCTAATGATCAGGGAAATGCAAATCAAACCACAATGTGATATCACATTACTCCTGCAAGAATGGCCATAATCAAAAAATCGAAAAATAATAGATGTTGGCATGGATGCAGTGAACAGGGAACACTTCTACACTGCTGGTGGGAATGTAAACTGCTGCAACCACTATGGAAAACAGTGTGGAGATTCCTTAAAGAACTAAAAGTAGAACTACCATTTGACCCAGCAATTCCACTACTGGGTATCTACCCAGAGGAAACTAAGTTATTATATAAAAATGATAGTTGCACATGCATGTTTATAGCAACACAACTCACAATTGCAAAAATGTGGAACCAACCAAATGCCTGTCAGTCAACCAGTGGATAAAGAAACTGTGGTATATATATAAAACAGAATACTACTCATCCTCCGAAAGGAATGAATTAATGGCATTCACAGCAACCTGGATGAGACTGGAGACTATTATTCTAAAAGAAGTAAATCAGGAATGAAAAACTAAACAACATATGTTCGCTCATAAGTGGGAGCTAAGCTATGAGGATGCGAAGGCATTAGAATGACACGATGGACTTTGGGGACACAAGGGACAGGGTGGGAAGGGGGTGAGGGATAAAAGACTACAAATTGGGTGCAGTATATACTGCTCAGGTGATTGGGTGCACCAAAGTCTCACAAATCACCACTAAAGAAGCTACTCATGTAACCAAACACCAGCTGTTCCCCAAAAACCTATGGAAATAAAAACAAAAATTTTTTTAAGTTGCCTTTTCAATGAAGCATTCCTTAGTCACCCTAAATAAAATTTCAAACCCACCCTGAAATGTTCTTTTTATTTTATTTTTTGAGACAGGGTCTCACTCTGTTGCCCAGGCTGGAGTGCCATGGTGAAATCACAGCTCACTATAACCTCTACCTCCTGAGCTCAAGCAATCCTCCCACCTCCGCCTCCAGAGACATGGGACCACAGGCATGTGCCATCATACCTGGCTAATTTTTGTATTTTTTTGCCATGTTGCGCAGATTGGTCTCAAACTCCTAAACTCAATCAATCTACCTGCCTCAGCTTCCCAAAATGCTGGGATTACAGGCGTGAGCCACCATGCTCACCCTACCCTGAAATATTATGTCTGCCTTCCTGGCTTCTTTTTTCTCCTTATTACTATTACCTATATTGTTGCTCATTTATCTTTTTTATCTGTCCTTGCCCTAGTTACTATGGTGACATAACAAATCATCCCAAAACTCAGTGGCTTAAAACATAAAACGACATTCGCTTCACTCCCAAATCTGTAGTCTGAGCAAGGCTCAGCAGGGATAGTTAATTTCTGCTCCACTGGGCAAGACTGGGTGGCTCAAACGTCAGGAGCTAGAATCACCTAAAAGCGTGATTGTGCCTGCCCTGGGAAGACATGAACAGCTGGATTCTGCAACAAGTAAGGCACCTTAGGTGCCTGGCACTTTCAGCACCTGGAGCAAGGAGGGCACAGTGGAAGTCTCTCTCTCCACATGGTCACTTGGAGTGGCAGCTTCAGGCTTTCCAGGCTGCTTGGAGGACCTGAGATCTCCAAAGGCAAGTGTCCCAGGAGAAAGAGCCCGGCAGAAGCTATATTGCCTTTTAGAACTAACCATATACTTCTGGTCAAAGCAGTTCTGAAGACACACCTCATTTCAAGGAAAGGGAATACGGAACCCACCTGTTGACGGAGGAGTGTCACTGTCACATTGTAAGAAGAGCACGTAGGATGGATGGGCTGCAGATTGCTGTGGCCATCTTTAGAAAGTACCATCTGCGCCACAGTCCCCCTGCTGGAATGTTGGTTTAGTGAAGGCAGGAGTTTTGTCTGTTTAGTTCAGTGTGCCCCCAGCACCTAGAGGAGCGCCTGACATAAACGTGTGAGCCAGATAAGATCACGAGGTATCTGGATGCAATTGATAAACTGCTGTGCCAGACCCAGAATCGGGAGCTTCTGAGGGTGACATAAGCACAGCAAGAAGCCGGGTTTAGAGGAGACAAGGCCCCACAGATTGTCAAGGGGACGTAAGTGGGAGGGCTGATTAGGAGGTGAGGAAATGAGTGTGGAGACAGAAACAGGGTCAGATGACAAATTGATAGCCAAAGTCGAGTTAAAATTAGTTTTTTGCTTCAGTCTGAACGTTTAAGGGTTCCCTTTTGAACTCAAATGTTCTGAAAAATAAAGGAAAAAATACAAAAATAAAAATAAAAAGAGTTCTCCTTAGGCCCTAAGATATCATAAGGTTTCTGCCTGTGTTCAGGATAAAGCAGCCTTTCTCTGATTCTGCTAATGCAGGGCTTAGTCACTCCTTCATGGCATAGGGGAGCAGATGATATGAAAACTAATAGCCAGTATCTGTGAGTTAATATTAAACTAAACCTTTGGTCTTTTCCAGGGTTGTGCTGGCAAATGTTTAACAACTAACTCTTCAGAAAAAGACGAAACAAAGCCTTAATTTGCTGATTTGTTGCATTTGCCTGTATTTATGGTGTAGACTCACTGTGGCCAACTGCGAGTCACTAACAGGACATCACTGTGTGAGGATCGGGAAGAGACGGGCACCCCCAGCTCTCTCAGCCTGTTCCTGGCTCCAGCACATCCTCATGACTTTCACTTTCCATATTCCTGACAGAATTCGTTACTCTTAAGGAGACAGTTCACTCTCTCCTCCTCCAGGACTTGAAATCAGACTCTGATAACATGAGTCAAATTGGCTTTTTTTTTTTTCTGTCAGTAAGCATGGCCAAGCTGACTAGCAGCAACAAGTCATCTACATTCTATAATACCACTCCCAGGGAAGGAGATGCAGCAAGGCCTCCTGAACACATGGGATGCTCACACTTCCATTCTAAGGGCATCAGCATCCTGCATGAAGTCAACAGCCTCCACCGAAGTGTCAGGAAGCCCTGCAGTCATGACTTTCAAGTTTGTTAGCACTGCATTCCCCTGGGAGTAACAGAAAACCCAACTGTCAGACAGTGGCTGAATCAGGCAGAGATTTATTTTCCTCTCCTAACAAAAAGTCTGGGTGGAGCTGACCACGGCCTGTGGGGACCTGGGCTCTTTCTCTCTTTCCACTCAGCTCTCCATATGCCTCCTTGTTGCTGGGTGGTCACAAGACAGTGGCTCCACCCTCAGCATCACTCAGTGTTTCTGGCAAGAGAAGGAGGAAGGTGAAGGGTAGAGGATGCACACCAGCTGACTCTGACCCCTGATAATGAGCACACTGGGAAGCCCCATCCAAAGACTGCAGCTTACATCTCATGAACCACAGCCATGGCATGTGGCCACTCTTCCCTTCAGGGGAGGCTGAGAAATGGAGCTTTCAACTGGACACATGGCCATGCCAAACAAAACTGTGGTTCTATTCGGCAACCAATAGTGTTTGTCATAAGTTTAAATCACCAGAGAAGCAGGGAGAGCTGAAGGACACAGGTCCTAAGATGTCAGCCTCCTAACCATGCTGACAGCATCCACTCACACTGACCATTTGCAACATCGTACTTTGGCACAGCTCTGCCCACGCTGGAGAAAATCCTAGGCCTCTCACATCTGCAAATTTCCCTTTGAGGAATTGTGATTCCTCTCTTCAGTAAAGAATGTCATGAAAAGGCCTAGATATCAATAGGAGGGAGCCCCGAGGAAGTGACCTCAGAGGAGGAGCATTCATTGGCACTGGGGACAGACATCCCTGCTGCTCTTCCAGAGATCTTCTTCTCAAGGACAGTTAAGTCCCCTCTCACCACCAAGTTCCTCTCCAGAGCTTCTGTGCTACTGTTCTTCACACTGACAGGACCTTCCTCCTCAGCTGGACCATTCTGGCCCAGCATGTGAGACCCACCCCAGAGCACAGTCCACAGCAAACTTCAAAGGATTGGATCAAAGACTCTCTAGAGCAGCATTCTCCAAAGCTTTTGATCACATACTTCATTATTAAACCATGATTACACTTGGGGAACTCAAAAGATCCCCAAGATGGAAGAAAAATGATTAAGCGTGTGTGCTTCTAACAGATAGTTACTATTTAATATATGCGTATAATATTTGCTAACATAAAACATAGGCAGAAATTGAAATTTTGAAAGGACAAGCTAAAAATAAATAGAGATGTGGCTGGCAGAGGCATAGTGTGGGCACACGCAACTGCCCCATGTGAGGTTTATGGTAGATGAGGCCCTGGTAGATGGGCCATGGGCCCAGCAGATGAAGCCTGGAGCCTGGCTGGCCAGGCCATGCTGCAGGAGGTGCAGGGCGCGCCCGTTCATGGTGTTAGGGCCGGCATGCCAAGTGCACTGCAGACATCCACCAACTGCTCCCTGGTGTCCCTGACACGGCCATGGGGCTGTTCGCCTTCCCCTTTGCCATCACCATCAGCCTGAGTTCTGCACTGATGTCCGCAGCCACCTCTTCCCCACCCGCCTCATGCTTGTGTTCACACAGAGCTCCATCTTCAGCCTCCTGGCCGTGGCCATCAACAGGTACCCGGCCAGCCACAGCTGGCTCAGGCATAACATTTAGTCACTGGGACCCGAGCAGGAGGGGTTATTGCTGTCCTCTGGGTCCTTGCCTTTGACACTGGACTGACCCCATTCCTGGAGTATAACAGTAAAGACAGTGTCTCTAACAACTGCATGGAGGCCTAGGATGGAACCACGAATGAAAGCTGCTACCTTGTGAAGCGTCTCTTTTAGAATGTGGTCCCCATGAGTTACATGGTATATTTCAGTTTTGGGGGGTATGTCCTGCCCCCGCTGCTCATAACGTGGCTGATCACCATTGAGATCTTCACAGTGACCTGCAGGCAGCTTTCGTACACGGAGCTGATGGACCACTCAAGGACCACCCTCCAGCGCAAGAGCCACACGGTCAAGTTGCTGGCTGTGATAGTGGGGATGTTTGCTCTGTGCTCACTACCAGTGTGCACCATGGACTGTCGTCACTCTTTTTCAGCCAGCTCAGGCTAACAAGATGCCCAAGTGGGCAAGGAAGATGACCATTCTCCTGTCACATGCAAATTTTTAGTTGTCAGTCCCATTGTCTATGACCACTGGAACAGAGACTTCCACTATACTTTTCACAACACTATCTACAGGTATGTTCACTGCCAGACTGATGTCAAAAGCGGGAATGGGCGGGTCAGGGCACAGCCTGCTCTCAGTGTGGCCTGTGAACCAGGCTCTGGCCTCTTCGAGGAGAAGACACAAATGCACCATAAACAATGGGACAAAACAGGACCAGCTGATTCTCATTGTGAAAGATAGCTATGCCTCCCAAGCATAAGGCCTGCCTCTTTTGAGCACTCCCCTGGAGTTACCATATATCCAGCTAACATATACCTGTTATTAGTAGGCTCCAAGGGTTGACAAATATATTTATGGTTCTATGTGGCTACTCTTACTGTGTTGATTCTGCTGAAAGCTTGAATGGTTTCTAAAAGCACGTTTTGTTTTGTTTTAGGGTCTGCCTCCTTTATGGTAGAAAGTGACACACTATTTTACTGTGAAACACTGTGAACTACTATAATGCAAATATGTTTTAACTTAGAGGTGATGAAACAATAAAAGTTGGTTGTACTAAAAATGTATATTTGTTCCTAGGAAGGCAGCCAGGAAAATTAAAAGTATGATTCTTCAATCAAGAAACTGACCTATTAATTTGAGGAAATAATAGTCTCCTAAGTTCTTAAGTACAATTATCATCACAGAACAATTTTAAGCTCCGTTCTTTTCCATATACGGAAAACTACCCGAGGGGAAAAAACTGCATGAATGAGATCCCTCTTCTACCAAATTCGCCTTTCTAGAGCCAGACAGTGAATTTCACTTCTCTCTAGAGCTCAAGTTTGGCCAAGTTTTTGGAACCTAAAACATGAACATTTCACTAATTAAAACTATACAACTATGTGTACATATTAGGTAAAATAAAATGTTTTAAAAATTAAATTAAATTAATAGAAATGCCAATATTTTTTTTCCATCCTAGTAGTTCTCCTGCACATCCCTTTTGGAGACCATGGCTCTAAGGTTTTATTAGAGAAAGAAGTCAGCATATGTTGTGCCTTTAACTAGTCCTTTGGGACCTGAGTTATGGGACAAACCTTCCCTTGGCTTAAGGCAAGCTCCCATAAGTCAGATACAGAAAGAAAAATACTGCATTATCTCACTTAAAAAAAAAAGAAAGAAAGAGAGCAGAAAGGTGGTTGGGGTAGAGGGATGAGGGCGAGCTAAAGGTCAAAGGATACAAAGTTTCAGTTACGGAAAATAAATGAGCCTAGAGATCTACTGTACAATATAGGGGCAGCAAAACTCCACCTTCATTCTCAGAGGGTCCTGGCTGAGCCCAAGAATTAAACTGACATAAGACAGATTAACAGAAGACAAGCAAACAAGTTTATTTAATAGAAATTTTATGTGGCACAGGAGAACCTCATCAAAAAAAAAATAATAAAGACCCGAAGAAGCAGTTAAGAGTCAGTTGTAAATTCAGTATGCTGAATTTGACAAAAGAATTGCACAATGTGAAATGTGATAAGGCCAGTGGCTGGGGCTGGGGCATTTAATTGGGTAGAGATGCAACTAGGAAGTTAAGAGTTAGTTTAATGAGGTTTATTTGTACAGATTTCTCTTGGCCTTAGCTTCTCATCCTTGATGATAAGACTGTTCCTTTTTTCTCCTAGTAGTGGGAGGATGTCTTTCCCCTGAAAATGTCATTTGCTTTTAAGAAACAGCTCAAAGGTCAGAGTGATCTTCCTGCACTTGCTGTTTTTCAAGTGCCTTTAACTTAAATAGTCACTATGCCAGAATGGCATATCTTTAACTCCTGAAACATCACCAGGACTATAGTTAATAGTATTGCATCATATACTGGAAATAACAGAGTAGATTTTGCATACTTTCACCACAATTTAAAAAGGTAACTATTGAGATGATGAATATGTTAACTTGCTTGACTGTGGCAATTATTTCACTATGTAAATGCACAGTCATGCATGGCTTAACAACAGGGATAAGTCCTGAGAAACGCGTCACAGGTGATTTCATCATTGTTCCAACATCATCGAGTGTATTTACACACACCTAGCTGGTACAGCCTGCTACACACCTAAGCTGTATGGTGTGCCTACCACTCCTAGGCTCTAAACCTGTGCATGTTACTGTGCTGAATGCTGCAGGCAACTGTAGCACAGTGGTGAATATTTGTGTATCTAAACATATCTAAGCATAGAAAAGGTACAGTAAACATACAGTATTATAATCTTATAGGACCACCATCGTATATATGGTCCCTTGCTGACCAAAACATCATTATGTTATGTATGACAGTATATCCAAAAAATCAATTATTTAAAAATGGAAAAGTACCAGATGAACACTGGCTGAGTTGAGGAGGCTTTCTGGGAAGGATGACTGGAAACAAAAGCCCTAGGGGAGGACACATTGGTACACTGCATAACCTGGAATCAGAGGGTGGAAGCTGGGGACTGGCCCAAAAGACCCCTATCCGTGAGGGGCTGAGGCCCAAGGAACACAAGAAATGGCAATGTTCAAGCATCTCTCTGCTGAGCGACTGGCTGCCCAGGGACCGCAGGGTGGTGTGTGTCGGGGGCTCCCTCACGCTGTCTTTGAACAGTACTGTGGACCACAAAAGAGCAAGGCCGTCCTGAGGAAAGACTTTGCCTCTTCGCTGGCATCCCTTTGATCCGTCAGGGTGGCAGCGCCACCCCGTGGCTGCATGTGGTGGTGTAGCACGCTTCACACAATCTCCTGGCCCAGTGCACAGCAGGTTCTACCCCAGGGCGGCCACCACCTGCACACCAGCGTGCCTACCAGTGAGTCACCGTTTAGGGACCTGAACTGACCCAGGGGAGGGGTTGGACTCCGGCATCTGGTAACACCTTCCGACTGCTGGGGCCTACGTTTGGCATTGAGCCGTGGGGAGCGAGGCCTGTTCAATAGCGGCAGCTAGTGGTCACCCTCAAAAACAAGGTGCTCTGAGCCACGCGGGGAAAGCACTGTCAAGGCATGGGGAAATCAGGACAGATTCTTGGCCTTGAGTGGAAGCTGGTACATTTCCAAAGCCACTCTTGGGTAAAACGGTCTGTTGAAAACCCAAATACTTTAAAGTGACGTACAAGGACCTTGGCTGCCTCTCCAGCCACATCTCGGGCCACCTGCCTTGCTTTTGATTCCCCAAGGACAAAGAACTGCTGGTCCTCTGAAGCACCCTGATGATCCCACTGGGTGCTGGCCATGCCATTTCCTCTGCCCTGAGCGCTCGTCACTCTCCCCATTGCCTGGTTAATTCCTGGGCCTCCTTGAAGGCTAAGCCCAACCATTACCTCCTCCAGGAAAACTTCCTTCCCTTCCACCAGGCCCACCTCTCCAGGCTGGGGCGAGTGAGCTCCCACCGCTACCCCATGCGTCTACAGTTTTCTGTATATTTGTTTATCACTTGAGTTTATCACACTTTTTAAATTTACCTTAAAATTGTCTTGTGTGTCTAAGAAAAGATACTATTTTTTCCTCATTGTTGCATCTCTAGTACTGAGTTTAATTCTAGACATTTAGAAGGTATTTAATATTTAAGAAATAAAGAACTCATAGACCCTTATACTGGGAAAGGCTTGAGAAGAAATGGAGACCCACAGGGACAAAACAAGCTTGCATTTCAACAGAGAAGGATAAATGGATCTAAATGTCATCTGACTGAATTCCAGCCATTGCCTGTTGCCCCACACCACCCTGTTTTTGCCACCTGCAAATACCCAAATCCAGTGAGCTCTCAAGTTTGTGAGAGAGCCTCCCAGCTCTCCTGACCTTGTAAAGCCCAGCTTGATTCCTTCCCCCCACTTCCTAGAAATCTTTGCTACCAGAACTAATCGACTTCTTCACTAAATCTCCAGCAAACCCACTCCAAGGTTTTATCCTAAAGAAAGTATTTTAAAAGAAGAAAAACAAATAGATGCATGCATGAAGATGCCCATTGGCAGCATTATCTGTAAAAGCTAAAAATTAGAAATGACAAAAATCTCCATATAATTAAATAAAATTAAATTCCTCCATATACTTTCCACATGAATAAAATTCCTGATTATATCATGCAAACTAAAAAGAGTTTCACCACAACATTGGAAGGGTTTCACTTTATTTTATTAGCAAATACTTCCATAGTATTTACTATATTTATGACCTATTCTACTGTATGAATATTAACTAATTTAAATCCTCAAAACAGCTCTGTGAGTCAGGTGGTATTATGATTCCCATTATTATGTAAGAACACATTTGTTTTGGTCTAACTTAAAATAGAATTTAAATGACCTATATAAGACACACAGTGAGAAACACTACAAACCACTTCAAATGTTTTTCTTCCATAGAGAATACTGTAAGGCACACTCTTAAAAGAACTTAGTTAAGTGAGTTTTAAAACTTACAAGATTAGATCAGACAAAATGCACTGATTCACTGAAAGTACTCCTCCATTTTCACACAACTACAGATCTGCAAGTGCATTTCATCAAAACCATAAATAAATCACAAGACAGATGCTCCAAATTGCAGATGTTGCTAATAGTGAGAGCTCACACTTCTTAGTGCTTTACAAGTGTTATACCTTGTAATCCTACAACAATTCTATAAAGTAGATATTATCGGCTATAGCCATTTTACAGAGGAGGGAACTGAGATGCAAAGACCTCAAACAGTGTTCATGTACTCTAAGTTCAAACAGAGAGTAAAGGGTAAAGCCAGGCTTCACATCCAGGCAGTCTGACTTCTGGTGCCCCTGCCCATCTAGCCTCAGGCTGTCACTCAGGGCAGCTTCAGAGTGAACAACAGTCTCGAAGTACAGATGACAGATGTGACAGATAAAGTAATCTTGTTACAAAGTTAAACATAATCACAGCTCTGAATTACTACAATTACAGAAAATTCTTATAACATATTAATTGCATTATGTGTATTCAGTTGCATTTGCATTGTATTTGCCAGTGACCAATAATTATCCTGAGCAATGCTAGATCACATGGCTACTGTTTAATAATAAGGAAATTACTAAACATATTGTGGTATACTAATATTATGAAAGACCATGACAATGCAAAAAGCTAAAAAAAAAAAAAAGAAAAGAAAAAAATGTAAAAGCAAAAACATGTATAATATAGTATCAAGTGAAAAAACAAACATGTAATTCATATAATTACATACTACAAAAATAGAGGTTCACTATGCTTAAAATATGTAAAAAAATATACATATGATCAAAAACTAGAAGGTAGTGTGAAAAATATGAAACTAATTTGCCTTCGGGTAGTAAGATTAAGATGATTATTTTTCTATTTAAAAAATATTTTAGTGATATTATAGTAAAATGTGTATAAAGCTGAAAAACAAAAATGAAAGAAAATCCGAACGCTTTCCAACTCATTTCTCTGTCCATCTGCCTTTAGTTTTTTAAGCAAGCCCTAAAGTTGCTCTCTGCAGACAGCAGCAAGGGCGTGCGCAGGGAGTGCTGATCGTAATCTAATAAGTGAGCACTTTTGGTGAGATCAGTTTGGTTCAGTGTTGCAGCATTGATTTAATATTCTTTGTTATAGATGATAAATCATACTGAGTATAAAACACATTGTAAAGGTTTGTGTAGAAATATATAAAATGTATAGAAAAGTCTCTGGAAGAGATCTCAGTTTGGAATGTGAAGACATTTGTGAAATAATTAGAATAGTTTAACTGAGACTGTGCCAAGAGATGACAATTTAACCAGGAAGGAAAATTGTCAGTTTCAGAAAGAGGACCACACTATTAAATGACCTAATTTTGTTAGACAGCCAACATCCCCAATATCAGTTTATGAATGAATGCAGTTACTAGTGTTGATGCTCTCAGAATTCTGAGCTAAAGACACTGGTCATGGCTCTGACTGCCTAATCTACATGAAAAAACATTACATACAAAAAGTAAGTAGAAGCATATTTTAATCAACAGAAACCTCATATTTTTTATTTTTGTTGAATGATGATTTTTGGTAACTCAGTAATTTACATAAGAATAGCTTTTAAATAAAGAGTGTGGGCCACCGTGACTGTGTGGGCCACACATTACATGTATGGGCCACCATGACTGGCCCACACCTGTAATCCCAGCACTTTGGGAGGCCGAGGCGGGTGGATCACTTGAGGTCAGAAGTTTGACACCAGCCTGACCAATATGGAAAAACCTCATCTTAACTTTTAAAAATACAAAAATTAGCCAGGCATGGTGGCACATGCCTGTAATCCCAGCTACTCGGGAGGCTGAGGTGGGAGAATCACTTGAACCTGGGAGGCAGAGGTTACAGTGAGCCGAGATCATGCCACTGTACTCCAACCTGGACAACAGAGCAAGATTCCATCTCACAAAAGAAAAAAAAGAAAGAAAGCATGTGGTTTTTTAGTCACAAACTAGGAGTTCTCAGAGTCCTACTTACTGGAAAGCTCACACATACACTGGGGAGAGGAGAGTGGTGCTTCGGCCGAGCTCTAAAAAGCAGTAATTTTTCATTTAGAAAGGAACATTGTATGAGTAGAAGACAAGTCATTATGATATTTAACTCAGGAACAGTCTTATTTTATATTCTGGCAGGACTCAAGGGGGCAGAACCTGAAATGAAGGATAAAGGAGAGGAACAAAAGCTCTCTGAAGGTTAACTTGTGGTTTGTCTTTTCCGTCCAAACAGAGATGGGTGCCTGGGAGGCCTTCCTTTTTCTATTCTACATTACTCTTTCCTTTGCTATCTGTTCCCTAAAATACATATACTCCTACCTCTATACCTGCCCCACCTTCACCCCCAAACCTGAGGCTGCAGCCTGTCAAGACCCTTCAATGTCACAGCCAGTGAGACCACCTTTTTAATGAGCCAATGACAAAAAGTTACTTGTCCCTTGCTCAATGCTGAACCCACAGGAATGAATCCACAGTTATTTGTGCCTTATGGTTAGGCCTTTCAGATTCTTAGAATCTAAACAACAGACAAATTTCTTGCTAATACTGAATGTCTCATACAGTATAAATTTGAGGTTTCATTATGCAAAAAGGCCCTATCAACGATGCTGATACAAAGCACGCAAAAATAAGAGGAGGACTAAGAACCCTGTCCTGCCACAAACGTGCAGTCATAACTTCACAACAGAGCAGCTACCTTGCAAATGTAGGAGTCAAGGAAATACTTACCTTCCTCCTGGTGAGTTTAGACTGTATCATCTCTGAGAATTAATATTTGTCCTTGGGATGTTTGTGTGGACATCCAAGTAAAGAGTTACCAGCTAGACAGTTGGAAGACTAAGGAGGAGAGTTTGTAAGTCACCTGATAAGGAGAACTTGAACTTGAATGGGAACAGACTTAAGTATGCCTACCCTGAGCTGCTCTGCAAAACTTGGAGTACCAAGGCCACTGTGAACCATCCTATTAGGAGTGTCTATAGCATTATTCTAGAATGAATAACTTAGACTTGAGGAATGCAGTGCTGAAGAAACATTGTCAGGGTATAGGGAAGGATTCTAAGGCAAGAACAACTCTTATGAATGAGGTTGCCATTTCTCAGAAGATAGGTAGAAGTCACCCAATAGAGTGGAAAGAGGAGTGGGATTAGAACCGGTAACACCCATGAGGGGACCCCCATGAAGTGTTTAACTTCGTGGTGGCTCATGCCTGTAATCCCAGTACTTTGGGAGTCCAAGGCAGGCAGATCACTTAAGGTCAGGAGTTCGAGACCAGCCTGGTCAACGTAGCAAAACCTCGTCTCTAATAAAAATACAAAAAAATTAGCCAGACTTGGTGGTACATGCCTGTAGTCTCAGCTACTCAGGAGGCTGAGGCACCTGGGAGGCAGAGGTTGCAGTAAGCCGAGATCATGCCACTGCACTCAGGCTTGGACGACAGAGTGAGACTCTGTCTCAAGAAAAAAAAAAAATTTAAAAAACTCCTTAGTGCTGTCTCTTGGAGTATGGGAGAAGTCATATTAGCATATAGTTTAAAATTTTTCTTTCCAAAATTGGAATTCCCTTTAGTTACCCCAAATGTATAATAAAATCTGGTAATCTTACACATGCTCGAGTGGTCTTGTGAAGCAACCAGGCTATAAAGCAAAAGGTAGTTTACCCCACACTCATCACCTCATGGGGGTCTACACAGGGCCCAGCATCTATCAGAGAGATTGTTCTAGAATATGACCATCAAAAAAGGGAGCTGTCATGCCCATTGAACCTGGAAAGAACGAGGAGAAGCACCAGATACTGGCCACTAAAAGCCAGCTTCCCAGCTCAAGAGCAGCCTGATTTAAACCCTCCCTGGGAGGCCAGCTGATGATTACACTACAAATATCCACTTGAGCCTAATTTGGTAAATTCATTTTCTTAAATCTATTTTATCTGATTTTAAAAATCATTAACATAGTCACAAAAATGGCTCTCTACAATTATTTTAATTTCCACCGTATTGTGGCTACTTTCCATGTATCATTCCTAAAATTTTATAGATTTCTTTTCTCTTTTTAAAATTGATTTGGCTCACTAATAGTTTATTTTATTGATTTTGTTTTCTATATGTATTTCTACCCTTCCTACCCCTGCCACACACACACATAAGAACTGAATTTTTTTATCAATTTTATACAAGTTTCTAACTAACTTACTATATTTTTTTCTCTTATCATTTTAAAATTCTCACCTCCTTTTATTCTAATCTTTTTTTAGCAGTTCATTTGAAGATAAATGAATAGGAAATTTATGTTTAATCTTCTTCATTTAAGTAATGAAAATGTTTAAGACCAGGAATTTTCCTTGGGTTATACTTGGTCATACATCACAGATTTTGCTCATAATGTTCCCACTATCACTGTTTTCAATGCATTCTTAATCACAGAGTTGAAATTCCCTCCATATTTCAGAGTAAACGAGAAGAATTTTTTCCAAGAAGTTAAAGTATTTCTGTCTTCCATCTTTTGTTATTTATTTCAATTGTATTGTACTATGGTCAGAAAATTCTGCCATAGTAGATCAACATTTCAAAACATGTACTGAGTTTTGCTTTTTGATCAATATGGTCAATCTTTTTTGATGTTTCATGGGCATTTCAAAACAAAGTATATTTTCTATTCTCAAAGCTCTCTCTCTCTCTCTCTCTCTCTCTCTCTCTCTCTCTCAGTCTCTGTGTGTGTGTGTGTGTGTGTGTGTGTTTCAATATAGATAGATAGGTATGACAACCTTATTAATGGTTTTGTTCTCAGAACACAATGTTAAGAGCTCAAGCCTGCTGTCAAGGAAACCTGGGTTCAACACTTTCTGTGCAATCTTGAACATATCATTAACTGCTCCAAATCTGTTATCACAGGTGTAATATCCCAATGACTGCATAGCTTTGTACACATTTCTTTCTGATGTTTAATGGAGTCCAAATAGTAGGCCTGTAGGAATTCCTATTACAATCTCCTGTCTTCCTTTATGCTCTAATGCCCTGAACTCCCAGAATCTTCTTACTCTTCTATGCCCATAAAAATTCTCTGGCTGGGCTCAGTGGCTCACACCTGTAATCCCAGCACTTTTGGGAGGCCAAGGCAGGTGGATCACCTGAGGTCAGAAGTTCAAGACCAGCCTGACTAACATGGTGAAACCCCATCTCTACCAAAAATATAGAAAATACTTGGGTGTGGTGGTGGGCACCTGTAATCTTAGCTACTCAGGAGGCTGAGGCAGGAGAATCACTTGAACCTGGGAGGCAGAGGTTGCAGTGAGCCAAGATCGCATAATTGCACTTCAGCCTAAACAACAAGAGCGAAACTCCATCTCAAAAAAAAGAAAAAAAAATCTTTTGGAGTTTTTTTTTCTTTTTTTTTTTTTTGAGATGGAGTCTCGTTCTGCCACCCAGGCGCTGTTCTTGGCTCACTGCAACCTCTGCCTCCCAGGTTTAAGTGATTCTCTTGCCTCAGCCCGGGGAGTAGCTAGGATTACAGGCACATGCCATCACATTCAGCTAATTTTTTATATTTTTGGTAGAGAAGGGGTTTCACCGTGTTGGCCAGGATAGTCTTGAAAACCTGACCTAAAGTGATCCGCCCACCTGGGCAAAGTGCTGGGATTACAGGCATGAGCCACTGTGCACAGCCAAAATTCCCTTATTCTGACATCTTGGGCTTCCCAAGCCCTCTGTTCTCTACTCATTCCCATCCCTACGTGTCAAGCTCCAGACATAGGGCCCTGAGCTGTTGTCTCTCATCCTGAGTGAATGCCACTTGTCTTCAGTCCTAGTGTTTGAGAATCCATCCTCTGCTTTTCCCTACCTATTCCTTGTCTTTTTTCTCCTCAAAGAACAGACAAAGTAGCAGAGAAAATTGTGACAAACTCTCCACATTAATAAAAGTGATCACAGCTATTTTTAAGTCTCATTACCTGCCTCACATGTGTCAAACCTCAGAATTCCAAAGAGGCGCATAAGTCATCCAACCACCATAGTCAGTAGCATTCAGACAAGGCGAATTATACAAGGTTACAAAGCTGCTCAGTTAACTTGTTCCAATGCAGTTTCCTTTCCACTATTTTATCCTGAACTTCTTGGGAATTTCCTGACTACATCATTTATAAAAGCTTCTTCTTAATGCACACAAATCAGTTCTCTTTAGTTTTTCCCTAAATTTCCTAGTTCAGTTGACCAGATTAAAAAAATGTTTAGAAGACTCTGCCTGCTATTCCTCCCTTCATCCCCCAGCTACCCACCTTTACAACCCCTCCTCGTTGCTTCAGAAAGGAGCAAATCCAGAGCTGACCTCATTCTAGACTCTGAGGAACACAGTAGCTACTTCAGAATAACAGAGACTCTTCACAACACCAGGACTGGGAAGAGGTGGCTGAAGAAAAAGGAAAATCCTTGCACAAAGAACTACCTGATACGTGCGAAAGCCTACACTGAGAACCATCTCATCTAGGTCTTACCATCAAAAAGCATTTTTTTCCCCCTCATAGAAACCACAAAGTTCTGAATCTGACCCAGAGCGCCTTTCTTTGTCTAATCGTGGAAAGGAATCTTGACTTGAAACTGTCCAAGAGCTCAGACCTATCCAGTAGTGAGAGAATAGGTGGCCAGGGTGCCTACTGATGGGAGGAGCTCCTGAGCCCAGCCCTGGAGGCCTCAGAGTTTAGGGGCCCACTCAGATGATGCCAGAAAGCAGAGAGAGGAACTGGGGTTTGCGAACCTTGTGGCTTTGTCTGTTTCCTGTTTCAGCAAGGCTGTTGTACAAAAAGAAAGACGGTACCAAGAAGGGACGCATTAATGGGACCCAGACCTACGGATTGAAAGTATGTGCTTTACCCATCTGCTGTCTTGCTCCATCTGAGACTAGAGCCAAGATCTGCCTTCCCAGGAACTGGAATGTTTTCCTGAGAGGCTTGAGTTGGAGCCTGGGACTCGGAGGTAACTGAGAAGGAGGATGCTTTTGTGTCTAGGTTTGGGAACTCTGACTTGGGGGTGGGGCAGAAGACACTCTACCATCCCAGCTCCCCTGGGTGAAGAGACTGTGGGTGGCATAGTTTAAGGGTATCGGGGGTTGGGTAACCAAGAAAGCTTCCTGTGTTGGTTTCCTGTGGCGTTAGCCATGGCACAGGGTACAGCTTCCACCATTCCTCTGTTCTAGTATTTTAGATTAGATTAGATTAGATTAGGAGTAAGTCAAGTGACTTAGAGTTCAGGCTACCCAGTGATATGGGCATGAATTAAATGACCTTTTACAGTTTCCTTCAAAGCCGGGATCCCTGAACAGAAGGCTGCCTTCCCAGCAGCTTAGGCACAGGCCCCTCTCCCCTCAGTTCACACTGAGAGCTCTGGGCCAAGAAGGCCAACCCATGCAGGAAGCCATTCACTGTCTCTGTTGTACACATGGCCAGGAAGTAGGAGCAGAGACTCCGAAAGGCATGACAAGCCCCAGTCAGGTGAGGAGCCATACCCTGTTCTTTCTCTGTAGCCTGAGAGACCAGGCTGAGCCTTCCCAGCCAGGAGCCCTTCTTCCTCCAAGCTCCAAGTGAACCCAGTCATCTGCCAGGAGAGAATCTCAGAGATGCCAGAAAGCCTGGGCAGTGGCCCAGTGATCTTTCTTTGAACCCTACAGGGACCAATTCCCTTTTCCTCAGCAGCCTATCCCTGTCAGCTGTCCCACATGCCTTCTCGTTTTTAAGCAAGTCAGTAGGGTCCAGACATCCCGGAAACCTGGGTAGGGTTCTATGCAGCATGCCACACCACGTCCTAGCAGGTGTGGTAGCCCAGGCCTCTGGGAACACTCCCGTCTCTAAGGAGCCATTTCCACTGCAGCTCCTTTCTTGGGTAAGAAGGCCCAATGTCCGTCCCGAGGAAGCAGACAGCAGCTGCGTGTTTCAGTGGACAAAGGTGGGTGGCCTGGGTGGAGAGCCCAGAGAGACCTCATCTCAGGCCGTGTCTTCTCCCCCAGAGCCCTTTCCTCTTCAAGGCAAGAAGGTAGGAGGATTCTCAATCTTCTGCCTCTACTACAAAACCTGCAGGGAAGCTGGAGCCAAACAGGGAGGGGACCTCATACCCTATGTGTAATGCAGGCAGACCCCACCTGTTCCTTGCCTTTCTGCTTGGTGTAATTAGGATGGCAATTATGTCCAGACCACAGAGAAGCCCTTTCTCCTTATAGCCCAAACCCAGAGGTCAGGGGAACCAGAGAAGTAAATGTGACTTCAACCTGGGGCCAGGATCCCCTCGATCTGGTAAACAATATACTCTGTCAAAGAGAGAGGGTTGAGAGACACATGACAGAACGTATTCTTGGTCCTAGGAGTGCTACTTCAGCTTGGAGCCTTGGTCTTACACCACCAAGTCTTCAATATCCAACGTCGGCATAACAAGGATAATATTTGTTTTCTGCCGTTACTTTTCATGGCAAAAAGTGCAATTACTTTTGCACCAACCTAATAATAATACTTTATGTTTTTATTATTAGAAGCTAACATTTATTGTGTGCTACATGCCAGCTGCATGGCCTGCATTTTTCATTTAATCTTTATAACCTACAAGGCAGGTTCTAGCCCCATTTTATAAATGAGGAGACTGGGGCTTAGAGAAATTTCGTGCCTACCTAAAAACACACACAAGTAGTAGGTGACAGAGCCAGGGTATGAGTCCACACAGTGTGACTCAAAGAGCCAGGGCTCTCCACTGCAATCTATGGCAGAATAGCCCGGGGCCGTGGCTCAGGGATGCTGTGAGAGTAGGCTCTAGACATGGAGTTCACATCCACATAATCCTGAGTCTCCTCCATTCAGTCATTTATAACAATATACCTGGGTCTCTCAGATCCTTTTCTAAAGTCTTTAAATAAAGAAAGTGGCAGGGAAGAAGTCAAGGAACCACCCCCTATGCTCACTCCCACCCTTATCCAAGAAGTAGGAGTGGGGAGAAACGACAAAAGAAAGAAGAGAGCCATTCAGAATGGGTATGTAGAGGACAAACATTAACAACCTCACATTTCTGCTTGGAATCAATGCTGCCTGACACCAGAGTACGCCCCTCCAACCCTCAAGAGTCAGGCATTTGAGTGTCCATGGCTTGACCACACAAAACTCCTCTCAGAGAAGAAGACTGCCCCACCCACGCCCCTGGGGAATGAGTGGTAGGATCCGAGAGAAAACAAGAATCCTGCAGAGAATTCCCCACTGAGCCAGGATAGCAAAGTCCCAGTAAAGGGGCAGAGACGCTGCTACCTGTTGAGTCTGTTTGGCCTATAAATAAACCCCGAGGGGTTAGAGCGAGCAAATGCCTGCTTGTTGGCGAAACTGAGATACCCTCCTCCCAGGGTGGTGGGTAATGAGGTCGTGGGAGGAAGAGAAGCAGCAGCAGCTGTGAGGGGGAGTCCCTCTTCCTTCATCAGTCCCTGGTCTGACTCCAGTGATCAGAGGAGGCAGGACACAGAATTTCCAGCACTCAGGATCCAGCTCATCCAAGTCCAGCCCAACTCAGCAAAGTGACCAGAGGGTTCTAGGAGGGTAAACTGCAGAAGGTAGGTGGGGGAAGAGTAGGAAAGAGAAAGGCACAGGGAAGGAAAAGGGGATTCTGGTCTGAGTGCTACTTGAATACCAGGTAAGGCCAGGCAGAGGAGCATCCTGTGGCCCCTACACCAAGCCTGGCTCCCTGGCAACTTCTGGTTACTGTTTTTGTTTTGTTTCTTCTCTGTATGCAGCAGCTTTATTGAGGTATGATTCATGTGTTGGGGGGTTTGGATGGCACAATCTGTGTCTGGGCTAAGGAAAGCAGACCTGGCACCAGACTTAGCCCTGACAGGGAGGTGACCCTAATGAAATGGAACCCCTAGCTCCAAGAGTACTGGAACCAGATGCTCCGAAATGGATTTTGGCCAGCAGTAGGCATGTGGCAGTACTGATTGGATTTGATCTGTCCCTGAAAGACAGAGCCCAGTCCTGAGTTGAAGTGGGGAGCCCATGGAAAATTGTCAGGACAGCAGGTTGGAGGAATTAGGGTAGGGTTTCCCTCCTAAACCATGCCAGATTCAGGTTCACAAGCTAGTTGATAAAAGTCAAGAAGAGAGCAGCGGGTGCTGGTCACAGGACTGGTCACCACCTGAGGGGGGCCTGGTTATCCCTCCAGATCTTGAGAAGTGTCACTCAACTATGTCAGTAACAACTTGGACCAAGACAGCAGTAAAGATACTGACTTTCCTTTTCGACTGGGAGATAAGAGGGCAGAGGGGCTCAACTTAGCTGTTTCTTTACACGTCTGGAAAATGAACACACACCTGCCATCTAAGAGGCTATAAGCTCATTGTGATTTTAATTAGTTTCTCATGTTCCCCTTAGAGGCATGGTAAGATGTTCAGTCAATGCGTAAGTGGCAGCCACAGAGACCCTTTTACTTTACAAAGGAGAAACTGGCTAGAGAAAAGCAGCAATTTGCTTTTATAAGATTGTATTAGTTCATTAGAGACTGAGCCCAGGAGTCCTGACTCCCAGTTTGATACTACCATATCCCCAGTTTTCAACCCACATGGATGGAAGTCTGTGCTATTTCTGCCCCTGGGTCTAGAGAGACAGTCATTTTTCTGCCTATCTTCTGACCCCTCCCCTTCTCCTCCCTCTTGGCATTTGGCAGATCCAGGCATCTATTCCAGGAACTGGAAGCCAAGTGCAACAGGTGCTCGGAGGTCATCATGATCAGCCTGGACCCCAGGCCCTCCCCTGGCTTGGCCCGGTGGGCTGAGAGCTATGAAGCCAAGTGTGAGCGCCGGCAAGAGACCCGTGAAAGCCGCCGCTGCCGTCCCAATGTGACCACTTGCCGCCAGGTGGGGAAGACGCTGAGGATCCAGCAGAGAGAGCAGCTCCAGAGAGCTCGATTGCAGCAGTTCTTCAGGAGGAGGAACCTGGAGTTAGAGGAGAAGGGCAAGGCACGGCGTCCCCAGGCCAGGGAGCAAGGGCCCTCCAGGCGTCCAGGCCAGGCGACTGTCCTCAAGGAGCCCTTGTCTTGTGCCAGCAGGATCTCTTCTTCCAGAGAGCAGGTGGGCTGTGTCAAGGGACATAGTGCTCTGTGCTCTGGGACCCTCTCTGGACAAGGAGGGTGGGTGGGCTTAAGGTCACTAAAAAGTGATCTAAATTAAGTCCTTCTTCCTCAGTCATAAAGTTGCCAACAGCCACTTATTCAGAGATTTTTATTGTTGCATTTTTGTTTGTTTAGCTCTTTTTGTTCTGCACTTGACTTGTAGGAGAGAAAAAAATAATTTTTAAAAACAATTCCAGGCTAGGCATGTTGGCTTATACCTGTAATCCTAGCACTTTGGGAAGCCAAGGTAGGAGGATCACTTGAGGCCAGAAGTTTGAGACCAGCCTGAGCAACATAGCAACACCCTGTCTCTAGCAAAAAATTTATAAATTAGCCAGGCACAGTGGTGCACACCTGTAACTAATCAGGAGGCAAAGATGGGAGAATTACTTGAACCCAGGAGTTTGACGCTGCAATAAGCTATGATCACACCACTGCACTCTAGCCTGGGCGACAGAGGGAGACCCTGTCTCTAAAAAACTTAAAAATAAAATAAAAATAATTCCAAAGCTAATACCTACATCAGTTCAAATTTAGGCATTACACACATCTTCTACAGCTATCTTACAGCATTCATTCACCCATCAGTCATCAAATATCTAATGAAAGCTTATTATATGCCAAGCACACAAGCCAATCCTCTTGACTTACACACAGACATATCTGTCCTCTTTTCTTCTGCAAGGCTGTTGTACCCATTCTTCTCTCTTTCTCTTGTGTCATTCCAATTCTATTAAATCACTCAGCTACAGCCGCATCTGGTCCAGGAAGCCCTCCCTGGCTTCTCCAGGCCACCTCTGCTATCTTCTAAGATTGTGTAACCCTTAGAGGGTCCATTAGTCTGGACTGGAAAGGAACAGTGTTGGCAAAAACCAGGGTCTGCTGAGATGACCTCAGCACGCAAACCATCTGTGTCTTCCTGCTGAGGTTGTGAGCATTTGACAGCGGGGATGTGTCCGCTGTGTTCCATGGAAATGCTTGGCGTTGTGCCCTATCCAGATTGGGTACTCCATCAGGGCTTCTTAACTAGTGGCTATGTTATGCTCAATAGGAGATGCTATTCAGAGAAGTGATCCCAGAGCCCAGCTGCAAAAGAAAGCAAACTGTATACCGAAGCAAAAAACCTCCCCACAACTACCTACTTCACCTAGTCTTCACACAAAACCTCAACGATTTTCCAGCTGTTACTAAGAGGAAGAAAGCTTTCCTTGGAATATGGAAGGAACCGTAGGGATTATCTATTCCAAATTCTTCACTACACAGATAGAAGACTGAGACCTAGAAAAGGTGGGATCTGAACCCAGATCCCCTCACTCCCCACTCAGACTCGTTCTCTTTCCACATCACCGTGCTCGCTATATAAGCGGCTGAGACCAAACAAGGTAGAGAGAGAAAAACAATAACAACAACAACAACTAGAGATTCTAGAGGGAAAAACTGGAGAAAAGTACAGCTCCACATATGCCTGGCCAGAGGAGGACCACATCTGCCAATCAGGACAAGGATGTCAGGAGCGGAAGCCTGTGTGGCTCTGAAAGCTTGCGTGGGCTACTTTGGTTTTGTGGACCTGAAACATTGTGTTAGTCTGGGTGGCTGTAATGAATTACCATAGACTGGGTGGCTTAAATAACAGAAATTTATTTCTTACAATTCTGGAGTCTGGAGGTCTAAGACCACGAATCCTGCAGATCTGGTGTCTGATGAGGGCACTCTTCCCAGTGTGCAGATGGCCTTCTTCTCATTGTATCCTCACAAGGCAGAGAGCAGAGAAAGAAAGCAAGCTCTCTCATGTCTCTTCTTATAACGGCACTAATCCCATTCATGAGGGCTCCCCACTCTGACCTAGTTACTTCTCAAAGGCTCCACCTCCTAACACTATCACATTGGGAGTTAAGATTTCAACACACAAATTTGGGCAGGGCTGGGGGGGCAAGTCCATCACAAACATATAGTCGGTTCTTCCTTCTGAAATCATCAGGAGAATCTTTCAAGAGGTTCCAGGCAGTGATTTTCAGCATTCCCTACTTGCCTTCCAGGTGGCAGGGACCAGCTCTGAGGTCTTTCCAGCCCAGCATCCTCCTCCCTCAGGCATCTGCAGGGATCTGACTGACCACCTCTCCTCACAGGCTAGGGGCCTTCCTCCACAGGACCCTCCCATCAAGAAGCCTCCCAAACACCACCGCGGTAAGAGCAGAGCCTCCCTTACTCCACAGGGCCTGTAGAGAATCCTGTGACAGCTGTCCCAGCTCACTGGTAATGGAGAGTCCCTGTCCCTCCCCACTTCCCTCACTTCCTCCCCATAGGTTCTAAATCACCTTATCCTCCATCTCTCAGGTACTCAGACAAAGGCAGAAGGACCAACAATTAAGAACGATGCCAGTCAGCAAACCAAGTGAGTTCCTGACCCTAACCCTCTCATATCCCATCCATTCCTCTCTAGAGAAAACACAGTGAATTTCCATGTCCCCCTTAATTAAGAAAGGGAAAGCTCTTCCCCACCCTTCTGGCTCTTCAGAAGGGATTTCAGAAGGAATCAACCCACTGCCTCCTGACTTGATTCTTTGGTCCATTATCATTATTTTTAATTTCTTCTCTTCCTAGTTATGGAGTTGCAGTTCTGGATAAGGTAAGTACATATTCACTTTGAAGGGGTCGAATCAGAAAGTATTATGCTCTGACATTCTGGAATTTCATGATAAACTTGGCTGGGATGAAGGAGCATCTTCTTCCTGGATGGCAAGGGGGTACTAAGCATAGACATGGGGCCTAACGGGACCCTGTCAGAGCCAAAGCAGAAGAGGTTTGCTCTACACAAGCCAACCCAGGCTCTGGTTCTATGTCCCCGCGTTTCAGGGGACCTAGAGACATTTCGAATACCCTTGTTCTTTCTCTCCAGGAAATCATCCAGCTTTCTGATTACCTCAAAGTAAGTGGCATGTGACCTCTCCCCTCAGTTCCTCCATCCACCTACCCGCTGCTCCTCTAGGTTAAACTGACCCTCTTGCATTTTGTGCCTGTACCCCCAGGAGGCCCTTCAAAGGGAGCTGGTCCTAAAACAGAAAATGGTGATTCTCCAAGACCTACTGTCCACTTTGATTCAGGCCTCTGACAGCTCTTGGAAGGTAAGGGAATGAAATTTTTTTTGAACATAGCTCATGGGCTTGTATGCGTTCTCATCTCATTTTTCTTTCCACATCATCAAAATAAGAGAAGGGGTTTTCTCACACTGAAAAGTGAGCTGGGAAGGGGCGGAAGATGAGGGGGGTGGTACTCAGACTTAGAAGTCAAACAGGTCACAATAAATATATGGGTCATCAACTGAGGGTCACGCTGCTACACATCCAAGGAAGATTCAGAACCAAAAGTGGCAAGAATTCCTATTTTTTCATTTGTTGGAGGGAATGAAGAAAGATCCCAATATAGTTTATATTTCTGAATATGGCAAATGTCAAATATTTCTGTATAGGATTCACACTGATATTTATCCCAACCAGCATGCCATGTACCCACTCAGTCCGAATATGAATATCAGAGTGGGAAGGGGCCTTAGAGACAATCTGGTCTAATACTCTCATTTTGCCCATGAGGAAACTGAGTTTCATAGGGGTCAGGTAACTTGTCTAAAGTCACACAGCTGTTAGTGGCAGATCTGGAACTAAAATTCAGGCCTTTGATTTTAGTCCATTCAATGTACAATATTCATAGGTTATGTCCTCTATATGGAACACTGGACTAGCACTAAAAATAATTAGATTATTTAGATAAGAGTTCTTGCTTTGAGAAGGCTCATGGTTTTATAAGACAGACACATGACTAAACAATACAAAAACATGAAAAATAAATGTTTTCAGGATATAGGAGAATACAAGAAGGAATGAGTGACTCCAGAGAAGAAAATAGCCAAGGGAATATTTATATAAGTATTTGCCAGAAAAATATGGAAGCAGGAATAGTATTCTAGTTGGGGCACAGGCAAATATCTAAAGGCAAGGCCAGGCGCAGTGGCTCACACCTGTAATCCCAGCACTTTGGGAGGCCAAGACGGGCAGATCACCTGA